>SRPP01000023.1:0-105693 GCA_018360055.1 Claviceps monticola
TCTTCTTCTTCTTCTTCTTCTTCTTCTTCTTCTTCTTCTTCTTCTTCTTCTTCTTCTTCTTCTTCTTCTTCTTCTTCTTCTTCTTCTTCTTCTTCTTCTTCTTATGCGCTCAACATGGCACAGTACTCCCAAAATGGCTTGACCAAAATTTGCACTTACGGAGAAGATGGAAGCAAACCTCTCCAACAGTATTTTCAAGACCCGAAGGAATCACGGTGCTCCTCTCAGGAATTTGGGGAGGGTGTCCCGTCCCTGCAGCCTGCCACCGATCCATCAACACCAACGACCACCAGATTCGAACACAGAGGTGCTCATAGGAATCATTCTCAGAGTTGAGATCAGCAGAAGACAACTTCCACAGTTTCATTGTGTTGGCAAGAGCAACTCCTCTCGCCAGCAAAAAAGGAAGAGTCGAGGCCGCCCTCCAGTCAGCGTCAATAATCAACATCAGCAAGGTTTGGGCGTGTACAATATCTGTCGCGCGGCTGCGTGGAGCATCCGTGTTCTCCCACTCGTGAAGAATCGAGCTGGCGATTTTCGTGTCACCATGGGATGTCTGCCCGACATGGGGCAACGTGTGTGCAAAAGCAGCCCTGACTGCAGGTGACGCCGCAGAAAGTAAGGACTGTAGCTTCAATCTTTCATACGGTAAGATAGGGTATATTGGCTGCACCCGTGTGAGGAAGCTGTGTGAAAATGTGAGCATCATGTCTAGTCATGTGATATCGGGTGATGCAGGTGTGTCTGAGTTGTGGACACACGAGATAACATACTGCTGGTAGGCCTCCTCATCTATTTCTATATTCTCATCGACATCTTCCGTCCTGGCGCTCGCATGATGAGACGGCTCTCTCGCTGTGGCCTCGTCGGCATTGATGGGAGTCGCCGAAGGTGCTAGTGAAGCATGGCCATATTCGCGATCCAACGAGTCCTCTACCATCAATGCCGGCTGGTTAGTGCGAGGTTCCGACCCCCATGGCGTTTGTCGAACCGGCAAAGTTGCTGGCAATTCCCGACTAGATATACTGGAAAATGGACGTTTTCGAGTTGCGGCTTCTGCACCGTTACTAGGCCGCGAACGATCTGTTGTGAATAGTCTTTCAATGTCGTCTTGGCTGAGATTGCCATCAGACTCGAGTTTGTTCTCGATACTATGAATTCGATCCGCGAGTTCCTTAATATAGCTGCGATCCAGCGTTAGTTTTATTTCGTCAAGGCTTGTGTAGATGGGAGGCAGTATTGTGTTTACCCCTTGCTTGGGCCACGCTTCTGAGGCACCCGGCTGAATAAACACGGAATGCTAGCCCTTGCACAGCTCGAACAAGGTGGATCCCCCGTATCGGATTGCGCGTCACACTTGATCTTCTTCCTTCTGCACTCATCGCAGGCGCGAGACACCTTTGATCTTTTCCGCGGAGGGACATCGTCCCCTATCGAGTACTGCTGTGGTGCAGGTGGCTCTATAGGCGCTGCCATCTGATGCTGCACTATCGGGTCCGTCGTGGGGGCCTCTTGGATATATGGAGAACTGTCATGTTGACCAGGAGGATCAGGATGCGTATGCGGATGTGAGATCATGTCGCGCAAATTCGCGTCGTCTACGCTCATGCTGGGATCGGTCGCTGGCATCATGGAGGTGCCTGCTAAGCCTTGTCCCAATTGAGCAGCAAGTTGAAGTTCCTCCAAGTTGGCTGGTCGGGAGATATGGTTATGAGGCGAATTTGCCTGTTGCGTCGCCATTGGCACCTGCTCATGCTCTTCAACTTGTACTTCTGTCATCTGCGCCTCTGGTGGGCCATGCTGTTCTGTCTTCGAGTGGTAGAAAGGCCCCGCGTCCATTGGTTCCGCTCCAGGAGACGGATATGTCAGTTCCGAGGCCTCATCTCCCTCTCCTTCACGACCGACTCTCATCGTAACAGAGTGCGCGAGGTGTCAAAATGGAGGGGTCAGCTGTGGCAGGATCGGTCCCGAGGTGCCAGAGGTGTCGGCGAACTGTTGTGATGATTGGTTCGCAGGAGTATGGGTTCCCGTAAGTTTTCACGGACGGGTAGGCTGCGCGCAAATCGATCAGAACGTCGGAGGCGAGAGAAGAGAATAGGGGGAGCAAAGGACGCCGTCGTCGCCCAAGCTTATGCGCTCGAGGAGGCACGTCTAAGTAGACAGAGGGCATTATTAGCAGCTTCGGGCGAGGAGGAGCTGCTTCCACGACAGAAAGCAAAGTGAGGTTCTCGGCGCGACAACACTTTGCGCTGCATTCCATGGTTGAATAATGATGTGCTGTGAACAAGCAAGGAGGCAGGGATGCGAACGACTTACAGCTCCCAACGGACGATGTCTGGATCGGATGATGATAAATGCGATGGCCCCGTTGCGCGCGCTCAACGGAATAGGAAGAACTCGGCGCCGCGGTACAGAGTAGCTTGTGGGTGTTTTTGAACTTCCCCTTGAGAATTGCGCCTCGGAAGGTGGAAGAATTTTCCGGAGGTCGACGGCAAATCCCCGGCTCTCAGCTGCACCAAATACGTCACGCGTGGGTAAGGTGTGCTGACTCAGCAACCCACTTATCTGCGCCAAGACAAGCCGCAACCAGACCAAGTGTCACGGACCCATGATCTGGGCTGTACATTGCTTGCATGTAACAGACCTACCGTTGAACCGTGATTGTTGCCATCCGGAATGCCAAACATGAGGAAAACATGTCAAGGCTGTCACATCTGCTGATGTGAGTGGGGCACACGGGCTACTCTGGCCCAGACACATTTACTGGTAAGTCAGGCAACTCAGATACACCCTTCTCAATTAAACGGTGTTGGGCGGTTTCCGCAGTTGCCCTGCCTCTACATCAACATGCCCGTCCTGTCCGTCCTCTCTCGACATGGACATTGTTGCCTTACAAAATTGGGCGTATATCTCAGAGTTGCCTGATGAGTTTGGCCCGATTCGCAGCTTTCTCCGGGTCTACAGTAAGATACCCGCTGACGACATTGACTATCATATCCGTCGAGTGGTATGTTTCGATATTCCCAACTCTTGCCGTCGTGCGCAAGATCGGTCGACTGAGCTTTTCGCTGACCCCTTTCCGTTAAGCGCGAAGATGCATGGAAGTCAACACGATACCCGTGTATCGGGAGGTGGAACTTCCTGCGCCTTACCAAGCAAAATGATCCGTACTATCAGCAGGTGCTCTTTAGGCTCAAATTGAACGGCTCCAGTGATGCTTTTCTCGACGTTGGCTGCTGTGTTGGGCAAGTTCTCCGTCAGCTTCGGCATGATGGTGTTCAAGGGTCTCAGTTGTTCGGAACAGATGTCCATTCCAAATTCGTCGATATTGGCTACGATCTATTCCAGGATCATCACAGTATCGGCGCCACGTTTGTAGTGGGCGATATGCTGGACCCTGAGGACGCCCAACTAGATGTCTTGTCGCGCAAGGTGACCATCATATACGCCGGGAGCTTCTTCCATCTATTTAACTGGTCTCAGCAGCTGTGTGTAGGTAAACGCTTGGTCGGGTTCTTGAAAGAAGGCACCAAGAATGCCCTCATCTATGGCCGGCATATCGGCACCGTGAAACCGACTCAGCCAGCTACGAGTACTGATGCGCCACCTTATCTTCATGACAAGGATAGTTTTCAGCGGCTTTGGCGCGAAATCGGCGACGCGACGCAGACAAATTGGGTCGTGGAAGTCGAGCCTGCTGGCGAGATCTTGGAAGTTTTCCAGTTCAAGAAGGGTGCCAGTACCCAAGTCGTCAATTTCATAGTGTACCAAATTCTCTGAGCAGCAAGTGTTCTTCATTTTCCCATCGTTTCGAACGAGGCGTAGCACAGCCTTGCCGTTTATACGCAATCTTCGACTACATACATCATATATGTGGTGACATCATGACATCGAAATAGTCTACGCTGCGCACGCGATTCGATTCCCACATGGCGGCAAAACACTGGCAGTATTGTAGACGAGTCGTAGGCCGTACAAAGATTCCAAGTATGTAGCTGGGGCATCTATTTATCAATGATGCATGGCCATCACGATGAATAGAATAACTAGCACCATGTTCATGCCATTAATTGTTTCATACTACATACAATTGCCTCCTTTCTACCTATGTACATACCTACTTGCGCGTTCCGGAAAGGGTAAGGTGCTCGGTGCGACGCGAGCGGCGAAATGGATTTCAGCCCCAGGGTAGGTAGGTAGGACCAGATACCTATACCTAGACAGGAAATCTACCTAACCCAGTGACGACTGTCTGCCCCATCGAATCAGTGCGCAGTATTCACGTTCACGGTCCAACCATTAAAAGCGGCCGCCGCCCGAGGCACCTGCGGCTGCCACCAGATCAAGAACTGACCGCACGATTTCTGAGACGCAGCAATCGCGGTGCCCAGGAACTCGGAAAGCAGCCCCACGAAATCGTCATCTACTACGTTGGGCTCATGCGAATAATGACAAGTCTGCAACAATGGATGGAGACTGGGATGAGGTCAGTACAGGAGCAGCGTTCCACGAAGCTTTGCTACAGCCCATCATTCGAGTGTTCTTGACTCGCATGAGTCTTGGCCTGACTTCTTAGCTCTGACGATGCTCAATTTCCTTGTCTTCATTGCCTCTTCAAAATTGCAATTCACTCGACATTCTTGCTGACTTCTTGTTCCCTGGATTAGGTCGCCCGCATTCCGTTCCCGCCTCCGGGCGTCCACGCGCTGGCGACGCCCGTAACTACTATGGCATTTGACAATTCCCAAGAGCTCCTTTGGACCGGAAACGATTATGTAGGCACAACAAACAAATGGGATTTGCACGGATGTTTCAATGAGTTCTGACAGGCGATTCAAGGGCCGTGTTACCTCTTTCCTCAGCACCGAGCTGCAGCGCTACACCTCCTTCAAAGCGCATGTGGCTGCTGATGGACCTGTCCGACAGATCCTGGTTAATGAGAAGGGAGTTATAGCTCTGGGCTCAAAGAATATCCACATGGCACTGAGGAGGGGAATACCAATATGGCATCTGAGGTGCGTCCGTCACTCACATTGTCTGCTTCAGGCCATGCAAGCTAATGGAATGATACTCGATCACAGACATGACAGTATAAAGGACCTTCGATGCATGAGTTTTACCTCCAAAGGGACCACTGAACTACTTGCTGCTGGACTGCAAGACACAATGCTAGTCATTGACCTTAATAAGGGTGAGGTCATGAAGCAGGTCTGTTTTCATCTTGCCATGCCCCAACTCCTAACTATTCCTCTGACTCGCAGGCACTTCAGATCGCAACCGAGCATCAATATTCCATCATGAAGCGGGGGCGTTATATATGCGCAGCAACCAAAAGCGGCATCGTCAATCTCTTGGATCCGGTAACCTTCGCCGTTATTAAGTCCTGGCATGCGCATTCGGCATTGATCAACGACATGGATGCCCAGCACGATTTTATTGTCACTTGCGGATATTCGCTTCGACAAGGCCAAACGTATATGCCGGATCCATTCTTGAACGTGTTTGATATAAAGAAAATGTCGTCCATGTCGCCAATACCATTCCCTGCTGGAGCAGCACATGTCCGCATGCATCCCAGAATGCTCACGACCAGCATTATAGTCTCCCAGTCGGGCCAGATGCACGTGGTTGATCTTATGAATCCCAACACAAGCAACGTGCGACAAGCTAACGTCATGAACTATCTGAGCATGTTTGAAATTGCTCCGTCTGGGGAAGCAATGGCGTTGGCAGAAGCAGATTGTCACATACATCTATGGGGGTCGCCATCGAAGATGCATTTTGTCGATCTTCCGGCGCCCGTAGAGTTTGCGAGCCCAGATGATCACGTCGCAGCGCTGGAATGGAATGATGAAACGTAAGCCATGTGATTGTCCCGCGAATGCCAGCTGGCTGAGCAAGGCCTGACACTGATCGTGGTTCGAATTTTGTAGGCCCTTGAACTCCGTCGGTATTCCCTATTACAGAGAAGTTCTCGCGTCTGCATGGCCAGATGCGGTGTCGGATGTTGGCGCTCCTCCAGTCAAATTCGAACCCCAATTCCTCGCTGGCCTCAAATCTACAGAATTTGGGTCATATGGACGTAACACGCGTGGACTTCGGAGAAATCAAGCAGAAGAAACTCGCAACAGCAATAGAGGAGAAAATGCAGGCCTGAAAGCACCAAAGTTTTTGAGCGAAAAGGCTCGCGAGTTCGCGATATCTGAGTCGAGGAGCCAAGACGATAACACAGATGATGCTTCCACTCCGACAAGCGATCATGATTTTGAAGGCAAGAACTCAGACGTTCCCGTCATGTACCGAAACGTCGAAATTAAATACAGCAAGTTCGGCGTGGATGACTTTGACTTTGGTTATTACAACAAGACTCGCTACTCCGGACTGGAAACGCACATTTCCAATTCATACGCCAACTCACTCCTACAAATTATGCATTTTACCCCTTTGATACGAAATCTAGCCTTGCAACACGCCGCCACGGCTTGTCTGAGTGAAATTTGCTTGCTATGCGAGCTTGGCTTTCTTTTTGATATGCTGCAGAAGGCCGACGGCTCCATTTGTCAGGCAACAAACCTGCTCAAGGCATTGAGTAGTCATCCCGAAGGTATGTTAGGTATTTCGTCGTTTTGAACTCTCTCAACCAGCAAGCCTTTTACTGATTTCTTTCAAGCTGGACCTATGGGCCTCCTCGAAGAAGACCCTCGCAGCGCGTCACTGAATCTTATGCTCCAAAGTCTTACCCGATTCTTCTTGAACAAGATTGTCACGGATTACGAGAGCGTGTCGCCGGAATCGTCTGCCATGGAACAGGTATGCAACGGTAGAACGAACACGTTGGCATATGCCTAAGCTGACAATCTGTTGCGTAGGTCCTTGCCACGTCAGCCACAAGTCTGATTCGATGCATGAATTGCCGAAGCGAATACACCAGACCAGGTTCTACTTATGTTAATGACCTGCTATATCCTCCCTTTGTCAGTTACGGTCCTTAGCCTTTACCATGGCCGACTTTGTCGCTGACATGTTGCGACTTTCCATTAGAAACCCTCTGGACGTAATGCCAAGGCACCGCGGGTCACTTTCTCTCAGGTTTTAAAGGGCAGCATTGAGAGAGAGACAACATCTAAAGGATGGTGTAGTCGATGTCAACGCTATCAAACGATAGCGGCGAGGAAGACTATTCACAGTTTACCGGCAGTCTTGATGTTGAATACGCGAATCACAAGCCACGAAAATAGGATGCTGTGGTCTACTGCTGGTTGGCTGCCGGAGGAAATAGGCATCATTGTTGAGCAAGGCCAGTTTTTCTGTTACGAAGGCGAAGACTTGCAGCTTCATCTGCAGCGAGGCATGCACAACATTACCGTCTACTCAGTCATTGGAATAGCAATCAACATCGAGAACGGCCCAACACAAAAGCCCCATTTAGTGTCCATGGTCAATGGTACGTAAAATTTGCAGAGGATATTGCCGCCGCCATTACCAGCTTGCCCGCTCACACACATATACACAGTTGCGCACGCTGAGCCACAGGCTTCTCAGCAGAGTCAATGGCATTTATTCAATGACTTCCTGGTGCGATCTGTCAGTGCAGAAGAAGCACTAACATTCAATACGTCGTGGAAAGTGCCTACAGTTATTGCATTTCAGATCAAGGAGGCGAACAACAAGATCGACACGACCTGGAAACAGCACTTAGATATCTCTATACTTCATCATGACTTACAGTATGTCCTCTTCTTCCACACGACACACAGGTTTGCACGAGTCAGGCTTTTCGTCTACACTTTTTTTTCTGATTTCCTTTCTTTCTCGCATTCTTCCCTTCTCCAACGCTGTTCGACTCACTCGCTTCTAGTTCCAACTCCGATTCACACAACAAAACATACGAAGTTCTCAACGCCCAGACGGAACGTCCTGGACCCGACACCATAGTAGCCTTGGACACAGAATTTGTCGCCATACGCCAGCCCGAAATCGAAATGAACTCTGATGGCGAGCGAGAAACTATTCGCCCGATAGTCTATGCTCTTGCCCGCACGTCCGTTGTTCGCGGACAAGGGGAAAATGCAGGCCTCCCTTTTATAGATGACTACATTGCCATCCAAGAACCCATCGTTGACTACCTTACCTCGTACTCCGGCATCACTCGACAAGATCTCGACCCGCGACTTTCCAAACACAGCCTCCTCCCGCTAAAACTGGCCTATAAAAAGCTCTGGGTGCTCCTAAACCTAGGCTGCAAGTTCCTGGGACACGGTCTCAAGCAAGATTTCCGCGTCATGAATATTCACGTGCCCAAGTCCCAGATTATCGACACGATCGACCTCTTCTTCTTGAAGACTAGGCTGCGTAAGCTCTCCCTCGCCTTTTTGGCGTGGTATCTCCTCAAAGAGGACATTCAGCTAGAAACACACGACTCGATTGAAGACTCGAGAACTGCCCTCAAACTCTATAGAAAATACTTGGAATTCTCTGACGCGGGCATCCTGGAGACCATGTTGCAGGACATTTATCGCGCAGGACGAGAAGTCAACTTCAAACCGCCCAGCCGACTTGACGTGGGCGGACAAAGGATCGACACGCCGCCTTTACCGCTCGTCGAGGGAGGCGCCGCGGCAGGAGCGCCTAGTACGCCCGTGAGAAAAATCATTGGCATGGCGCCGGGGAGCGGATTCCGGGGAGCGAGCTGGACGCCTGGCAAGTCGCCCTTGCGTTGAGGCAACACACCGGAACTCATCTATAGCCTATGCTCTGTGGTTGGATGAGGCTTTTGAATAAATCTAACTGCATTTATGAGATTCTATAATCTTGGACCCTTGCTTGTTCTGTCTCAGTATACCCGTCTTTTCATATCTTTTTGATGTGATGCGCAACATTACTTTTGCATGAGGAAGGCCACTTCATCTCTTGGTTTTGAAATTATGATGTCATTTCAATTGGTGATTGTAACGAGTAAGAAAGAAATATGTATGAAAATAAACAAAGGGTATAAACCCGTTTGCACCCCACGAATCCATCCCGCTTTGAATTTTTACGCATTGCCCCCTTTTCGCTAGTGGTAAGAAGGAGAAATGATGTTAACCTTGTCCGTCTTGACGAAAAGGGGTGTTCCAACGCGGTGTGGAAATACCCCCCAACCAGCATCGCTATAACATTGGCAAGATGAGGAAAACCTGCCAAGGCGACAGAAACAACAAGAAACATTAAATTCATGATATTGGAACGGCAACCCCTTTTCTCCTCGATGCTTGCAACAACAGACTCGATCGATGTAGGATGAAGCAGGAAACCCTGGAATTGATTGAAAGCTCAATGAGCCTGGATGTCAAGTCGGTAAGACGGGACATGCATAATGCGAGAGAAGAGGAGAGGAAAGAAGAAGAAGAAGTGGTGCGAACGGGCTTCTCATCAGATCTGTTCTCGTGATGAGATTGAGAAGATTGAGAAAATTGACTTCGATTTTGAATAGCCCCAATGGATCCTATGCCTCCATTATCAGCTATACATCGTGAGATGGCATTCAGACTTCAGTGCGGCAGGTGAAGCCTGCGGAATGATTATATCGTCTTCTTGCCAAGAGTGGTAGAATGGAGGCCTATAGTCCGACATATGGCGAGGACCGATTTCTGCAAGAATTGGCACCTGTTCATGTTATTGTTGTCGTTGTTGTTCAGCTGACGATGGAGCTGGTGACGCCTGTCTTGCTCAGCGGAGCCCACGGTAATATCAAAGACTTGATGCCTCTATGGAGAGGAGACACAGCACAGGGGGCAGAGCGAAACAAGTGATGAGGTTGGGCATCGACGGCGTGAAACATGTTTTATTTAGGCCGTGAGTTGCGCTGGCGGGCGTCCTTCTGGCTCTCGATCATTGTCTAGCGTCGTCTTGCTACTCTATAGCCCCGATTCGCCATTAGGTGAAACATCCATAGAGCTGGCATTTTTAGATGTCCGTTGTTGGTGGAGCCGAGCATTGCCGCTGCGAAGCCGTCTTCGTCCAGTCGTAGCAGGTGATTCGTCGTCATCATCGTACGCGGCCGCCTGCGCAGCATGGAGTCGCGCTTCGTCCAGGTCGCTGACATCACCTGGCCGGTCTCGTAGCCATTGCATGCGCGGGCCGGACCGAGCTCGATCTGATACCCGGAAGCCATAGATTTTGGGCTGGTAGACGTGACCGGGACCCAGACCGGGGCCGATGTTTCGGGCGTACATGCCGTTGACCAGAGGCTCGTCGTTGGGAACTCGTGATGTTGACATGCTGAACAGCACTTCAGTACCCCGTTTCGTCAGATCGTATTCGGGAAAGGTGAGCAGAAAGAGCGCGCCAAACGTGCGGCCGAAGAAGGCACCGTCGACGGTTTGAAAACGGCTGTTGGGGGGAACGTATACGTCCAGACAAGACGGGCAGAACAGCTTGACCGTTTCTTCACCAGGAATGTCTGATAAGCCGACGGGCAGGGTCCTCGCCTGCTCGCAGTTTGTTCGTGGGCAGCAGCCGAAATGGCCCGCCTCGTACTTTTGACTCATCTGTTGAATGCCCACGCGAGAACATATGAAACGCTGATGAATGAGGCCGTATAGCATCTCCGCAGACGATTCAATGACAGAAAGGTCGCTAGCCATTCTGCTGTGACGCCGTCGGCCCCCCGTGCGCCCTTGACCTTCGCCAAGACCAGACTCATTGTCATCCTCTTCTTCTTCCTCCTCGTCTACATCGATGTCCTCTTCAGGTTCCACGTCTAAAATCATCTGCCGGCAGGGGAGGAGAGAGAAAGAGCAGAACGGATTAGCAGATGACTCAGTGAGACGGAACACGGCTTCACTTGCAAGGCAAGGGAAACAATAAGGAATGAGAGCCACCAAAACATACCTCTAACGCTTCTTTGTACATGGCGACTTGTATTTGCAGACCCGTCAGATTGAAATCATCCTCGATGAACTCTTCCGTCACCTCGGCGAAGTATTCATGGCCTAACAGGGCGCAAAAGCTGGAGACCCAGTTTTCGGGCGCGCCGGAATCTGAAGACATGGCGACGACGGGACCGAGACAGCCTGATGGCTCGTCGAACGCGGATTGAGATATTTCCGTTACAGATTCGATACGCGGTACACCTTGCGGCACAACTCGTCGTGGAGGGGGCACAACTGTCGATGGGCCGCAAAAGCTCGTTCAGGGTCGAGGTGGGGCGGTTGGGCGGCGCGCGTCCCGCAGAGGAGCAGGCAGATAGATGAGAGTCGGGCAGCGCGATTGGCAAACGATGAGGAAAACTGAAGGCCGTGAAGTCCGTATCGGAGACGATTCAGGAGTTGGAATTCTACAGTGCGAAGCGGGTAAGGCTGCTTTGATGCTGCGGGTGGAAGAGCTGTGATTTGATAAAACTGGTGCGTGCGCCTTGAGAATCGTGATGAGCGAGCGAAGGGGTTGTTCAAAGCTGACCAATAGCCGACGCGTCCTGTCAGATATCAACTTATCAAGGGGTGCTCACTGCTGACTCGTACCGGGAAGTCCTAAAACGCTAAGCGGTGAAACGGGGCAAGAAGCATTACTGACTCCTCAGGTCAATTACACAAACTATTTTGGGAGTCAAGATGAGAAAAGAGAGACCAGACATGATCGGAATCCGTCAAATAACATAGATACTCCCAGTCATCACACCAATAACTAAATAATCGCATCCCATCAAATAATAACGTCGTAATTCTGACACGTTCCCGCCGCCGCTTGGGTGGGCGCCGGTGCCTGGTTTTGCCGCTTCCGAAACCGCCTTCAAACCCTCCCGAAACTCTCTTCCATCGCGGTCCGGACAGCCATGGCTGTGCCGTTCGACTTGATTTCGAGGATCCAAGGATCTCAAGTCTCTCGGTCATGGGAAAAAGCTATGAGAAAAACACTGGTGCCCTTTCTCACATGGCGTCACCCACTACATACCGCGCAGCAGAGGCGGCACTCTCTGTCATCTGTCGGCATTGCAAAGCCAGGCCCAGAAGGGAATCCAGACATTCAAGCCTTCCGGCAGGCGGCCATCATACCAAAGAAACCTTTGTTGTTTCCTAGAGGGGCAGGTTCTCCCGCGAAACACTTGTCTATGCCCTCCATTACTCGATTGCTATCTGACTGTCTAGAGTGGCCTTTCCCCTACGAGCTCATGAGGGGGCCCAGAGAGCAAGATTTGATATCCAGTTTCCGCAATTTCCTTTGGGATAGCAAAGACCGTACGGATCGGGATATGGCAGTTATGCTCCGGTCAGCTGTCAAGGAAAACCCGGACCTCGATTTCTATCAACTATACGCTCCATATCGGCTGCTTGTCAAGGCCCTCGAGTTTAATGTGGCGCGTGATGCAGCCGTCCGGGATCCAATTCAATTATACATTGCGCAATGTCCTCTCTCGGATTTGCCTCTCTCACTTCAAGAAAAACTCGCAGCGCCTGAGCTGGTAACGCGCGCCGGGAAAGGTGACATCTACAGCTCATCAATCTGGCTAGGTACTGAGCCTACCTATACGCCATTGCACAGAGACCCCAATCCGAACCTGTTTTGCCAAATGTGGAGGCAAAAGATTGTAAGGCTTCTGCCTCCTTCTACAGGCGACAGAGTGTTCTTCGAGGTTCAACAGCAGATCCAACAGCAGGGAAACAGCCGCATTAGGACTGCTGAGATGATGCAAGGGAAAGAAAGGCTTGCTCTACATGATGCAATATGGAAAAATGATGCGCCACCCGACAGCATGTGCGAGGCTGAGCTAGATGCTGGCGATGCTCTCTTCATCCCGGAAGGCTGGTGGCATTCGGTGAAAAGCAAGGAGTCGGACGGATTGATCAATGTTTCTGTGAATTGGTGGTTTAGGTGAGCCGGATGCTGCAATGAAACATTCATTCCTGTGCCTAGATATCCTACCATGACTGCAATTTATCATGAATGTCTTCCAACCACGGTGGTAGCTTTCCATGATGTTCTGCCCTCGAAAGCACACAGTGTGTAATCCTCTCATCGGGACACCGTGGCATCCCCTCCGCTCCGGTCCAGCCTGCTTCTTCGCGCGTCATGTTAGTGGGGCATGAATTTTCTCAACCTCCACCCAAAGCAACTCAGCCGGGGCTCAAGAGATCATTTTGCCGCCCAAAAGCCTGCCCAACACCAACGATTGCGAAGCGACGCTCACTCTTCGTTGCCCAGCCCACACCGAGGTTCGAGCTCATCATCTAGGAGCCCATCAGGCAGCGAACCTCTCTTCCAGGTGTTCAGTACCAACGAGGGGGTAAATATAGACATCAATCGGTCGGCCGATCTTTGCGCCATCTTCCCGCTCCTTCACAACGAGCACAACAAGCACACCGGATCACGCATCGTTGCGGCCATTCCCTCGCAGCCCGTCGATATGTCGAACCTCAATTCTTGGGAAGACGACCCCTCCGCTCAGGATGAAAACTTGTCGCGGAGAGCTCAGCAACAGCTCAACGTGAATCCAGGCCAACAGGCTGCCCAGAGCGGATTTCGACCCAGCGTCGCTTCCTTCCAGCCCACCGCTCAAACATTCCAACCTGGCCAAGCATATGGAGGTGGCTTTCCGAACCAGTACCAGCAGCAGAATTACTATCAACAAGGCTACTACCCTCAATATGGCGGTGGGCAGCAGCAGGGCTTCAACCAGTACAACCAAACTCCCGGATACGGTGGTGGATACAATCAAAGCTACAATGCCCAGCAGGGTTATGGTACGAAACATTCACGCAGCCATGTTTCCTTGAGGCGAAAACTCGAGGCACAGACGATTTGGACTAATCTGGTGTGTGTCTAGGGGGAGGTTATCCTCAGCAGGCCCAGCAACAGCAACCCCCTGCGCAGTCCTCTGCCCCTACTACTCCTGCCGACGCTGCCGCCCCGTCCGCTGCAGACGCAGACGCAGACGCAGATGCTGATGCTGATGCTGATGTAGCCGCGGCTCCAGCTGCTCCCAAGGTGCTGACCCAGGAAGGTGGCCCAAAAGTTCTGAGCATCGGGGGCGACGCCCCCAAACCCAAGGCCAAGGTCCTGTCGATTGGAGGCCCTGCGCCAGCCAAAGAAGACGCAAAGCCCGAAGCCAAGGCCGAACCGACGGATAAGCCTGAGGACGGACAGAAAGCCGCGGCGGTCAAGGCTATCGAGAAGACTGGCGAGAAGGCTGGCAAGGCTGCCTCGGGCAAGGCTTCTGGCCAGAGCTCACCGACGCCCTCGGGAAGATCGAGCCCTTCCGGAGCTGTTGACAAGAAGACTCAACGTGAGATTGATGCCGTGGCTAAGGAACAGACAGCCGACGTGGATGAAGCAACGCTCAAGGAAGTTTACGGAAAGGAGCATGTCAACATCATTTTCATTGGCCACGTCGACGCCGGTAAATCTACTCTAGGAGGCTCTATTCTCTGGAGCACGGGCATGGTGGACGAACGAACCATGGACAAGTACAAGAGAGAGGCCAAGGATCTGGGCAGAGAGTCGTGGTATCTGTCATGGGTCATGGACTTGACCAAGGAAGAGCGTACCAAGGGGAAAACTGTCGAAGTTGGCCGTGGCTTCTTCGAGACGGAGAAGCGTAGATACAGTATTCTGGATGCTCCTGGCCACAAGACATATGTGCCCAACATGATTGGTGGTGCTTCGCAGGCGGATGTTGGCATCTTGGTCATCTCGGCTCGCAAGGGAGAATACGAGACTGGGTTTGAACGTGGAGGCCAGACGCGCGAGCACGCCATGCTGGCAAAGACGCAGGGTGTGAACAAGCTGATTGTCGCCATCAACAAGATGGACGACGTCACGGTGGAGTGGTCGCAAGAGCGTTACAACGAATGCACGACCAAGCTGTCTCAGTTCTTGAAGGGCACTGGCTACAACCTCAAGACGGATGTTTTCTTTATGCCTGTTGCCGCGCAATCGTCATTGAACATCAAGAATAGACTACCCGAGGGGCTTGCACCCTGGTGGAGCGGCCCGTCATTGCTGGAGTATCTGGACGGCATGAACGCTCTTGAGCGTAAGCTTAACGCGCCGTTCATGATGCCCGTCAATGCCAAATACCGAGACATGGGTACCATGTGCGACGGCAAGATCGAAGCCGGTGTGGTCAAGAAGGGCATGTCGCTCGTCTTGATGCCTCGCAAACAGGCAGTCGAGGTGTCAGCACTCTACGGCGAGCAGGAAGAGGAGGTGCCTATCTTGCAATGCGGTGACCAAGTCCGAATGCGTCTCAAGGGAGTTGAGGAGGAGGATATTTTGCCAGGGTTCGTGCTGTGCTCGCCCAAGAGATTGGTGCACTGCGTGGCCGAGTTTGAGGCACAGATCCGCATTCTGGATCTCAAGACCATCCTGTCGTCGGGCTTCAACTGCGTTCTTCACGTGCACTCGGCTATTGAAGAAGTCACGTTTGCTGCTCTTCTGCACAAGCTGCAAAAAGGCACCAACCGGAAGAGCAAGGCGCCGCCAACACATGCCAAGAAGGGAGACAGCATTATTGCACGAATGCAAGTCATTGGCGGAGCTGGCTCAGTGTGTGTGGAAAAGTTTGAGGATTACCCCCAGATGGGCCGATTCACGCTCCGTGATCAGGTACGTACAAGGTTTTCTCCCCTTCCTCAAATTCGTGCAACGGGAAGGGACGGACGGAAAAATGAAAAGCGGAAAGAAAAGCTCCCTGCTAACTCTCTACGTAGGGACAAACCATTGCTATTGGTAAAATCACCAGGCTCATCACACAAGATGAATAAATCCTCGACCAATCTGCCACGGCAAATCGGGGTAACGAAGTGATGAGCAGCAGCAATTCTGTGGCATGGCCGAAAGTGGCGATATCCTCGGGAGGAGGGCTAGTGTCGGGTACCATGTGAGATGTACAAGTCGACGTGGAAGAGGGATGCATAGCTGTCACGTTGACGACGAGAAAAAGGAGGTCGGTTCGCAAGGAATGACGTAGCACGAGAAAAAGACGGACCTGTTTTACGAAGATGTTCGTTTCAGATGGGCACGAAACGAAGGAGGCCCACGTCGGAGATAAGCCTGGTATAGATGAGAAAAGAAAGACACCCAAAAGAGTAGAGATGAGATGTAAATGAGTATCGTTATCGGATACATACATACAAGGCGTGCACGAGAGGCGCATGCGCAATGCACGGGTGACATGCAGCTAGTCTCTAGATGGTGCTTGGTGAACCTTGAACGGAGACTAAGATAGATATTGAAACCTGATTGATACAGTAGATACCTCGGCCTAAAACGGTAGAGGAACTAACTAGGTACATACATTACTGTAACATACATGATATGATGTAGCAAAGAGAGCAGCAACAGCACAAGCAGCCGATATGCCGCGGGATGCTTTGTTCTCAGGCACTGCGGTCAGACAAACGCCGGGCAGACACGGGACGGCGTGCTGGTTCAGGGCGGGGCTGGAATCGACGCGGGACAACAAGAGAGGGATCTCTTTGAAGTTGTAAGTTGTGTTACATACTTGGGTGTATATTGTCTAACTATACCATGTCATCTTGTGTCGACCCCCATCATGCATGCCATCTTCCATCTGAACAATCACGTGAATTACATACGTACCCGAGAATGAAGCCGAGAATGACTTGACCTGTGAACGTCTGTACATTTCCTTGCGTATTCTCCCGCAATTCCCTACCTATTATGTACATACATGTGTGTGCTGCTTCAGACATTTCACAGCCCTGAACCGACAGCCCTGAACCGACAACGGTATAAACCACGCACTACACGACCTAGGTGCTTGTGTACAGCGGTCGCCGGTTCCGCAAACACATGACACACCGCCATGACACGCCGCCATGACACACAGCTTGCGCATCCTGACGGCATCGAACAACGCCAGCCAGCGCCGGCCAGCGCTCGGCCAGGGGAGACCCCTACAAGTTGTGGGGTGGCCGGCTAACACAAATCCGGGGTAAGGCGACCAAAACCCCCCTCTCCTCCCCCACAGAAGAACACATCAATTGGGAAAAAACTGAAGGCCTAGACTAGGTAGATATGTATAGGTACAGTAGTACATACGAGAATGAACCGGGAGATGGCTCAATTTTTCAGGGACGGCAAATTGCCTTGTTCGTCGGGGGGATTCTATTTTCGTCGTTTGGTAATGTATGCATCTATGTACTCCGTACATGCTCCGTACATGCTCCGTACATGCTCCGTACATGAACTACAGTCTACTTTACCTGTTCTGGTTCATGTCTCGTTCTGGGGAGGGGTAGTTATGGGGTATCAATTCACATCACATGGAAATGGATGGGGATGGCCGAGAGGGCGAGAAAATAAAAAAGACGCACCCGAGGAATGGAGGGGGCCCAGGGGAACTTGGAAGACAGGAAAAATGGGAGTTTTGGGCAAACACGGGGAACGGGTAATTGCGAGGAGGTGGGTGGGAATTGCCGCGGGGGGGGGGGAAAGTGGTCGCGTGCGCTAATGTACCTTTACAGGTCATGCATGATAATAGACGGGCTGGTGGCAGAAATGAATGGAGAATGGGAGAAAGACAAGGAGAAAGCAAGAAGAATAGAGAGAAAAAAACTGGAAAGCAAGAGAGAAAAAAGCAGAAAAAGTAAGACAGATGATGAGCATTGATGATGTTGATCATACCGAGGATGATATCGACGACACTGATACTGACGATTGAAGCGTATCGCCGTATATACGGAGTACCTACACTGGCAATGATAGCAATACTACATACATGATCAAATAGGTAGCTATGTACTCCGTACTTACAGTAGACAAGCGAGAAGACAAGCGAGAACAAGTCGGGTAAACTCGGAGCTCCTGCACAGGCGCTTCCCATGATCCCTCTCTTCAGAGTCTTCTGCAAGTCATGTGCCCTCGGCTCCTCTGCATCTTTCCCCCCACACGCACGAGCCAGCACCAAAATGCGGGGAGAAAAAGCGGACCCCCTCGAGGTTTGTTCTCCGGTCCAAATTCGTGGGCTTGCGCCGGACAGCCGCACTGCCACCGTTTCCATTTCTCCTTATCCATTCGCGGCGCCGTGATTGGGTGTCGTGAACATTTTATGTTTGCGCCGGTGGAAAGGTTTTGCGGCGCGCAAAGGGGGGTCGTCTTTGTTGTTGCTGCTGTTGTTGCTGTTGTTGTTGTTGTACGTAGAGCTCGTCGGGACAGGATATATAAGAAGGGGGGGTTGGGCTGCCGTGTAGCAACGATGGAGGTCTTGATTTGAGATCGTTGAGCCAAACCCGGTTTACCCATTACCCATTACCCATTACCCATTACCCATTACCCATTACCCATTACCCATTACTCATTACCGAGGTGCTGATTTATTTGAACTCTTCTTTCATCATCTTTGTCGAATCTCTGAAGTTCCGCATGCTGGCTTTGTGAGAACTAAACTGATTTTTTCCCCAAATTGCCGAGTGTACACTGTACTCCTCTGCACACGAGTGAGTCCAGCCGCCCCATGGCCCTGCTGTTTCAACTTTCTCTGATGTCGACTTGATTCGACGTCCAATGGCATGGCATAAATTATCACGGAGAAAGACATCTACTTACATTTTGCAGTGGTTGCCAGCGTGAATAAGACGGCTCTACATCCGAGTGGTGTGCAGTGAGTTTTCTCTGAGTCTCCCCATCTCCCTATGGATTTCATCAGATAGACCCTTTTTTCTTTTCTTTTCTTTTCTCTTCTCCTTCTTCTTCTTCGACAGTCGGCTAACCACGGCTCCGTTTCGGATAGGCCTCACCACCACCACACGGAACTGGAAGAGGAACTTCACGAGACAGCCCACATTGACTACGATCGTGTCGCCATTGTACGTCCCCAGTGCTACATCTCGCGAGTCGCCACGTCGTGGCCCAAATCGTAATTATTCTGACCAGCATTCCTGCGCTAGATCCCCAATCCGTCCGTCGCCGCGCTCTACGAAGATGCGCTCGTGTACGAGACAGGCTCGGCCATTACGTCGAGCGGGGCTCTGACGGCGTACTCGGGCAAGAAGACGGGGCGGTCGCCGCTGGACAAGCGCATCGTGGAGGAGCCGAGCTCGAAAGACGATATTTGGTGGGGGCCTGTGAATAAGCCGATGAGTAGCGAGGTTAGTCTCCATCACATGCTTTCGTTTTTCGTGTTGCTTGCCCGTTGGTGGGAAGCCCGCCCATCACATGTTTTGTGCAACGGCTTGCTTTTGCTTGCCGCATCCTTCCGGGGGGCGGTCCCACTTCCGGGCTGTTCTCGCGCCGGATCTAGTGCGGAAATACGGGTGCATGCTGCACGGGCCACGTGCATGAACACCAACCCAACCATCCTTTAGCGGGGCATCTTCAATGTCTCACATGTCTCACATGTCTCACATGTCTCACATGTCTCACATGTCTCACGTCGTGTTCTCATGCTCCCGCCCCTCTGCTTGCTCCCCTTGTGTCTTCCTCTATTCAAGTCTTTCCATCAGTTCACATTCACTAACACATCACACCGGCAGGTCTGGAAAATCAACCGCGAGCGCGCCGTCGACTACCTCAATACCCGCAACCGCATCTACGTCGTCGATGGCTACGCCGGCTGGGATGAAAAGTACCGCATCCGCGTGCGCGTCATCTGCGCGCGTGCCTACCACGCACTCTTCATGCGAAATATGCTCATCCGCCCACCGCGTGAGGAGCTCGAGCACTTCCACCCAGACTACACCATCTACAATGCGGGATCGTTCCCTGCGAACCGCTACACCGAGGGCATGACATCCCCCACGTCAGTAGCCATCAACTTTTCACAAAAGGAAATGGTCATCCTCGGGACAGAGTATGCAGGTGAGATGAAAAAGGGCGTCTTCACAGTGCTCTTTTACGAGATGCCCGTCAAGCACAACGTGCTCACGCTGCACTCCTCCGCCAATGAGGGCCGCAACGGCGACGTAACCCTCTTCTTTGGCCTCTCCGGCACCGGCAAAACCACCCTCTCTGCAGATCCTAACCGCGCCCTCATCGGCGACGATGAGCACTGCTGGAGCGAGCGCGGCGTGTTCAACATCGAGGGTGGCTGCTACGCCAAATGCATAGGCCTCTCCGCAGAAAAGGAGCCCGATATCCACGGCGCGATCCGGTATGGCTCTGTGTTAGAAAACGTCGTCTTTGACCCAGACACCCGCGAAGTGGACTACGATGATGCCACCCTCACGGAAAACACCCGCTGCGCATACCCAATCGAGTACATCAGCAACGCCAAGATCCCATGCCTGTCCGAGAATATGCCCACCAACATCATCCTGCTCACCTGCGATGCGCGCGGTGTCCTGCCCCCCATCTCGAAGCTCAATCGTTCGCAAACAATGTTCCACTTCATCTCGGGGTATACCTCCAAAATGGCCGGCACCGAGGACGGCGTCACGGAACCGCAGGCTACTTTCTCTAGTTGCTTCGCGCAGCCCTTCCTGGCGCTGCACCCGATGCGCTACGCCAAGATGCTGGCCGATAAGATTGAGCAGCACGGGTCTAATGCCTGGCTTCTCAACACGGGCTGGGTAGGCGCTGGTTTCGCCCACGGCGGAAAGCGCTGCCCTCTGAAGTATACGCGTGCGATTCTCGACGCTGTTCACTCGGGGGAGCTCGCGACTGTGCAGTACGAGACATATGGGGTGTTTAACCTGCAGGTCCCGATGACGTGCCCGAATGTGCCGGATGATTTGCTGAACCCGGAAAAGGCCTGGACGGCTGGCTCAGAGAGTTTCCAAGAGGAGGTACGGAAGCTCGGGAGGCTGTTCCGGGAGAACTTTACGAAATATGAGAGTGAAGCGACGGAGGACGTTGTCAAGGCGGGGCCAGATGTGTAGCTGCTGTGCATGCCTGCATGCCTCAGTGATGCCACCATGTGTTAATGACGTAGGGACTCGGGAGGCTGGACGACGGACGACGGACGCAGAAGAGGACGCAAGGCTATGCAGAGTGGCCCTGGCCCTGATAGGCATTTCCATGTCCCTTCTCCCTCCTCTTCGTCTTGCTCTTTTCGAAGTGCTCTCCTTTTTTTCTTTTTTTTCTTTGTGTCTTCGTCATGACGTAACTATAGGATGAGCCAGATTCTCGTCCAATCATATGCATTTTTCTTGTTCGCGCTTTTGCTGCAACTACGCGGCGTTTGGCTGTTTTCTTCCCCCCCCCCCCCCCCCCCCTCAAAGTACAGGTTGCGGTTTCACAAGTCTACTGTAGCCAAAACTCGCCACAATCACAATCCAGTGACTGTACTCTTTGCCCAATTGGCCAATATTGCATGCCCTCTGCCAATATATCCTGAATTAGATCATAGATGCTACATGATTCCCTATGGTCTTGACTCTTTCTCTTGCTACAACTTTCCAAGTCGTCCAAGTGCTGTCCAGGTCTGCAGACATATGTTATGTACACAAAAGAGCCAACGGAGCCAGCTTACTGCGGTGATCACATGTAACTAGCCGATTAAATTAGGTATTAGGTATTAGGTATATGTACATACTACGCCTTCCCGCCCCCGGCACGTTGTACAAGCCCGCCACTGCCAATCAATCAATCAATCACAACTCACCTCACCTCACCTCACCTCACCTCACCTCACCTCACCTCAACCAATCAACCAATGAAAGCCATTGTCATCCGTCATCCTGCATCCAACCTAAGCGCCACCTCGAACAAACTTCCGGGCGTCGACGCGGCGTCGTATCATCGTGCAGGTAACCCAATCGGCAGGGGGGCGCCACGCCAAAAGAGGTATGCGCCGCCGCCACCACACCCAACTGTTCGGCATCACCACATGGCATCTTCGTTGTGCCGAGAGAGAAAGTATGTTAATGAATAAGGAAGAAGGAAGGGGTGCGGGCTGGCCCCTTTTGTGTGACATGACCTGTCTCTCTGTCTGCAATGCCAAGGGGAGCTTGGAGGGAGGGAGGGAAGATACAAGGAATGTGATGGCTGCGACGCCTACTTGCGTTGCTCTGGAAGACGGGAGAGGGGGATTTAAAACGATGGGCGCTTGTGGATTGGATGTACTGCGTGTAAACACATGTCACACGCCCGCAGAGTGTCTATCTATCTTACACTATGTATGTATCTATATGTCAATGTGTAGCGGTGAGTCGAAGTGCATAGCAGGGCGTAATCGTGTTGCATGACTGCTCAACGGAACAGAGTGCAGGACAAGGGAAAAAATGACAGCTTATGTGGATATAAATTTGTGACCAGTCTGTGAACACTGAAAAGTCTGATTAGAGTGTGATTGGGATGTATGATTACATGGATTCTATCTGGGTATATACTTGTACACAGTGTCGCCCCATCACTACGAATAAGCGAATGGGTCATCTAAGCCTTTTCCCGCCTAGAAAGATATCGTCTGAAAAGGAGGAATGACAAGAAAAAGTAAGAAGATATCCAAGAAAAAAAAAAGAAGAAAAAAAGTACAAGAATTTACTCGCTTGCATCATATCCAGCTGCGGCAACATGTAAATGGACTCATAAGGTCCTTGCCCAAGAAAAACAAACAGCCTATGCGTCATGTCGTCGTACACAAAATTTGAGCCATCCGCTTCGGAGAAAAACTGCTCTTCTTCACCCCGTTTTAGTATGTATATCGGAAAAGCTTATTCTCCTTGTCTGTTAGTGTACTCCAGACGTCCGGAGACAAGTACTGCTCCTCAGTTTCTCTACTGCGGTCGTCGCGCCGCTTGTTGGCCCAAACGTAGTAGAAGAACAATAGCAAGGTGGTGCCAACGCAACCGGCTTGCGTCCCCAAGACGGCCATCTTGGCCGGCCGGAAGTCGGGGGCGTCGCGAGCCTGGAACGTTTGGGGCCCGATGATGTTGCCGATGGAGAAGGACCCTGATACTAGAGCGGCGGCAAAGGCACGCTTCGTTGCACCAGCACAATTGACGACAGTCCACTGTCATGAATGTGGTCAGTTTGGGATTCTGTGTTTCTCCTTGAGAAACGCATGGCTGTGGAGAAACTATGCACATGACTCACGTTGTAGAATATAGCGAGGGGAGCTACCACGGCGTTGACCAAGTAGATGCCGGCTAGTATACCCGCCCTATTGGAGGTGGGCAAGAATGACATGAGAGCACCGCCAATGATACTTTAGCATAACTTAGTCAGTCGACAATGCGTCTTGATTGTTCGAGCAACGTTGGGGAGACAAAAGGGACTTCCACTCACGCAGGAATGATACAGGCAATGATCCAAGCCCATCGTTGTGACTGTTTGCGAACGCCAAAACCAACAATCAACGTGAAAGCTATGCTGACGAGGCCAGAGGGCATGTTGAGAAGAGCAGCATGTTTGGCAGCACGATCTGGTGACCGATCGGAAAGGATATTTTTGATGAGGGTGGAAGAGTACGTGGTGATGACGCCGCTAGAAATGGAGATCAAGATGACGGACAAGAGCAGCAGGTAAATCTGAGGATCGCCGAGAGCCTCGAGGATTTCCTTGTAACGAAACTTGCGGCTCGAGATACCGGTTTGGTTGACAGACACGTGCTTTAGTAGAGCAACCTTTTCGACATCCGAGAGCCATTTGGCCTTCATCGGCGTGTCAGGAATGAAGAGGAAAGTACAGATACCGAGAACGACGGTGACGCAGCCCAGCGTGACAAACATTGTCCGCCATCCGGCAAGCGCGGCACCAGGCGCCATGTGCTGGAAGCCAAAGGAGACGAGACCGCCAACAATCTGGCCAAGACCGAGGCCAAGATACCAAAAGGAGAATCTGGGAGCCTGCTCGGACTTGGTGTACCACTGACTGCTGATGAGCATCAGCGAAGGCGCAATGGTGGCTTCAAATATACCGAGAAAAATACGCGACGCCAGAAGACTCTGGTAGTTGTGAGCTGCGGCACCACAGGCAGTGGCCACGCCCCAGAGGGCCACGTTGGCACCCAGCCACTTAGCGGCAGGTATCACTTGAAGGAAGTAAACTGTAGGTTTCCAGGCTGCTGTTAGCAAGGAAGCCATACGAGTCGGAGAGACCATGTTACTTACTGTTTGGAATCTCAAAGCACAACAGACCAACAAAGAGAAACGTGGCAATATTGGAAAACTCGTTTCCAGACAGGTTGAGGTCCTTTCTGAGACCCATGACTGCGGCGTACTATCAAGCACTATCATCAGTATTCGGATCGCCAATGCTTTACTCAAATACACAATGGTACTCACGTTCAAGATGACTTTGTCGAGGAACTGCATTGTGTAGCATAGAAACATGAGAGGAACAATATGCCAGTCGATTTTGCGCCGCAGAGCATTCAAGTTGACGGCATCGACCCCAACGATCTCTCGATGGTCATTAAGGAATTTCCAGGCGGCATCGACATTGGTGACGCCAGCAGTTGGTAAGAAGGCCGGCACCTTGTCGCTCGAGGTTGAAGAACAAGCAGTCTGGGGAATATCCTCGTTCCTCTTCTCATCACCATTGCACGACATGGTGCTTGCTGGATGATAAAATGTGTCGCGTGACGACCGAGCGATGGAGACCGAGAGTGAAAATGGTCTAGGCGAGTCTTGACACGTCTTGACAAGGTCGGTGAATGTTGTTCAAGATAAAGAAGATGAAAGAAAAGCCCCAAGGGAAAGATCCGGTGCTGGATATCTTCGAATGTCACAGGGCATGAGCAAGTACCACGGCGTCAAAGTGGCTGAGGGTGTGTAAACCGGTAAACCGGCAAACCGGTAGACGGGCCAAAGCGTTTGTAGTTGTATGTACATACAATGACAGTGAGGAATGGATCGTGGCGCGCAAGGACCCCGAATTCCGAGTCCCAACGAGTCCAACGCGGTGGCAGCCAATACGTCTCCTGACGATCTTTTCGAAGCAACTCGACTTTGCTTCCCAACAATGCCGCATGAAAGCCATGAAAGTGGCCATGGGAAGTGGTCGCCAGCCACACGGGAACGGGGGGTGTTTAAAGAGACAACAGCCCTCGGGCAGACAGCGGCAGAACGGCGACGGCAGACTGCGACGGCGTTGTCCGCTTTGTCCCATGCGCAAGGTCTAATGGGGCCAATTTGTCTCGACTACACGCAGGGGAAGGAGCGACTCAAAACAGAAAATGCGTGCCAGTTGTACGGCAGTCCAGTTGAGATTTGACGGCCGGAAGTTGGAACAACAGCTGTGAACGGATGGAGCGTGGCGACGCGACGAGGATGGCCGACGCCTGATTGGCCGGTGCTACGTAGCCCAAAGTCACCGAACTACGGTGTAGTAGCTCGGAGGGGAAGCTGCATCATGCGGTACTTCGTATACCTACGTATGTACCTACGTATGTACCTACGTGTGTACCTACGTGTGTGCACTGTGTGCAACTGTGGCCGTCGCTCTAGTCCATTGATGATAAAGGTGATAAAGGGGGACGACTCACGAGGTCCAACAAACTGCCAAGCAAGTTCCTGGACTTCATTCATTCTTGGCCAAGTCGCACCAATGCGTGCGGATGCATGATGATTCGCTGCGCCTCGTGTTTTTTGTTCGCCCGACCACGAAAGACGTAGGTAGGTACATAGGCATGCACACAGCATCGAACCGGTCCGTGCCAAAGATCCACTCCATGCGAGGAACTCCTGTCGCAGCTGCAGTCGGTCGTGGACCGTGACGAAAAGAAACATCCGACTGGACGACATAGACTACCTATGTACTGTACATCGTGCTTGCTGAACTCGGTTCAGGAGTCAAGGACTGCAACGATTTCACCGGGCAGCTCCAAATCTTCGAACTTAATTCGTATTACGAGTTGCACCCCTTGTGCCCCTGCCCCCCCCCCCTACTGGGAAGATCTCGAGAACTCGAATCGGAGCAGAGCGTACTAGAGTCTACCATTGGTCAGCCGCCAGAGTCGGAGTGCGGGCCATTTTCGTTTCCGAGCATTCACCTTTGACCATTTTTGTGCTGCGCACATGAGAATAACAAACATAAACGATTTGGTTAAATCCTGTCGCTACGGGAATTGCGGGGGAAAACTTATGCCAGTCGGCCGAGCGAATCGTCCGTCATATCATGTATCTTTCGTTACATGTACAACAACCCTGCGGAAGATCAGAGCTTGGCTCATTGGCATCGCCCACTTGTCGTGTGATAACGTACCGACGTCGACGGGTTCACAAGAACGCCGAGTCGGGTCCAATTCTCGCATCGTCTCAGCATACCTACCTAGTACCAGGCCACACACAATTTGCGACCTCTTCGTTCGCATCGGAGCTGCTCTTCACTTGGACTACATAACCTCCTCGGCCGACGGCGACAAGACAAGCTTCGTGCGGACATAGGAGCACAATTTTACGGCAAACCCTACCGGTACTCAGCTACTCCGTGTGTACCTGCCATCCGTCGACCTGCCGTCTTTGGTCTCTTTCACAGCATGTACCTAGATGAGCAAGGTAGGCCACAATGATGCCAAAAAAGGGGACCTTGGAGGCATTCGAATAGAGTTCTGATTAGGCTCAAGTCCCCGTGACCGACACACCATCAACCCTGCATGGAAGTCGGCGGAACTTGGGCATGGACATGTGAACGTGAAGGAATTGCATAGACACCGATGCGCAAATTCATCGTGCTGGCTGGCCATGACAGAAATTGTTTCTTCTTCACTCGCTTGCTCTTGGGATCCCGTCCACATGTCTCAGATTTGCCCTCACCCCTGGTTGCAGTCATATATCCCTGCAGTTGGCCACGTTCCCTGGGAGCTAGTCATGGCTTATAATGAGAAGACAAATGGAAGGAAAAACAAGGGTCAACCCAGACGAAAATACGTCAAGAAGCGCGGGGACGGCTCGGCTGGTCACTACGGACGGGACACATTCATCCCGACCTCCAGACAAGACAGCAGAGCCATCAAAGCCAGCAGAAACCAGCTAGAAGGAGATGCAAGCAATCAAGAAGTGGCTGCCATGGCATCCGCCTGGTGAGAGTCGCGTAGCAAGGGGTTCTATTCGTATCGTGCAACCATCCATGGACCATAGCCCTCTACATGCCACCTTAGGGCCGATGCACCGAACGGCACGGATAAGGCATTCAGAAGGCCAGTATTCTTATTTTTCCGCAAATGACCTTCTAAAAGAACCTTTGTGCTCTGCTGTACATACTCCGTAGGTATGCTTGACAGCTTTTCGCGACATCTCGTAAATAAAGCCACGAGTTATCAACCCCTACGCCCGCTCTCCTTCTGGAATTCGAAGAAGACCCCTAGCAGGCTGCAGATCTGTGGCATATCCCCACGGTTCTATTGTCTTTGGTGGCTCACACGCTCTACACGCTCTACACGCTCTTTTCAATATCATTATTGTTATTGTTATCATTTCATCACCTCCTGCCCCTCCCCACCTTCCCCTTGCTGGGCGCGTATGTCACTCTTTCTTTTTTCCTTTTTCGGCGCATTTCCTAACTCGCACCTTTGCGTCTATACGCCCATCACGACCAACCAAAGAGGGCCTTCGTTTTGCACAAATCATGGCATAAAACTCTAGAAACAATAGAATCAACACCTCGGGCTCATGTCCCTGCAGACGACAGCAACAAAGGAGGTCTTTCCAAAAAAGAAAAACGCGACAGAGCAGAGAAAAGTATAGGCTCCGCGCCTAGACCTCTAGACCACACATCCGAAACAAGAACCAAACCAATTACATACACAACAACCAAAAAGGGGGGGGGAAGACGTGTATTGGAAGAATGGGCTGGGTCGTCAACACATCCCCAGAGGTGGACGCCCAATCGCAGTGGGCAACCGTGTTGATAGTCTGCCTCGTCCTTTCGGTACTGTCCATCGTCACGGTCAGCAGCCGGCTTTGGATCCGGGCCAAGGCACGCGGGCTCGCCGCCGACGACTACATGGCGGCTCTGTCTGCCTCATTCGCCTTTACATACTCAGTTCTCTGCATCACGCAGACAAAGTACGGCCTAGGCCTGCCCATCAAGCTGCGGCCGGCGCAAAATGCCGGCCCGTATGCGCGCGTCAATTTTGCGGGACGTCCTATCTATCAGATCGGCATCAGCTTCTTCAAGATTGCGCTGCTTATTAGCTATCTGCGGCTGCTACAGGGGACAGATTGCAGGTCGTACCGGCTCGTGGTCTGGGGAACCATTGCTGTGGTGTTTCTGGCTCATTTAGGCTGCACGCTATCTCTCATCTTTGCGTGCTCACCGGTGGAAAAGTCGTGGAAGCCGTGGGTGCCGGGCACGTGTCTCAAGCCCGGTCCGTCCTTTACTGGCTACGCTGTCGTGACCATTGTGTCGGACGTCGTCGTGGCCGTGCTTCCGATTCCGGTGCTTCTCAAGCTCAGTGTGCGTCTCGAGAAGAAGGCTGGCCTGATTGGCATCTTCATGTTGGGCCTCTTCACCACGTTGTGTTCCATTCTTCGCTATGTCCAAATCGATCGAATCCAGAACGGGGACGGCAATTCCACCATGCTTATCCTTTGGGGAACCATTGAGTTCAATGTCGGCGTAAGTTCTTTTGCGACTCACCGCGCGCTTGCTCCCTCTCCCCTTAGCCCCCCCCTTGCTCGTGGTACATACCTACGTACAATATACATATGTAAATGGTCTCTGTCTCTCTAACATAGATGGGTGTTGGGTTCGCCCCTTCCCCTGCGTCCACTTCAGAACATGGTATCCTCCCTCCCCTTCCTGGCGCCAGTCTTTGTGAAAAAAGCCAGGGACTACAAATCTAAGTACTCTGCTCCCTACGGTCGCGGCTCCAAGAATCGTCAAAAGCGCAGCCGCAGCCTGGCCCTCCGCAACGGAGAGCATTACAAGCTCAGCGAACTCAGCAGCGACAAGAGCGCCTTCCGCTCTGTCGACAATTCCGAAAGTCGAGATGCCATGCTTGAGAATGGGGGCGCCATTTTGAAATCAGTCACCTACAGCGTGAGGGTGGACGACGGCAACAACGCGAGGAGCAGAGGGATAGATGGACCAGCCTCATGAGCAACTTTGGTCAACGTGACTTTCCTCTCTTTTTTTTTTTTTTTTTTTTTTTTGGGGGGGGGGGGGGGCTAGGGTCGGTGGATTACAAACTATAATACAGACTATTTCATGTAAATTACCTACATTCAACTACCGGCTTGCAGCAGTTTTGCTGCTTCCCTTGAGACAGGAGGGCTTGCAATTCCGATCAATCTCGAATGGACGCTACGACTCAAGCAAAGATCTGGTCCGTATGCCTCAATTGGGTCGCTCTCGAGTCTCGGGTTCGCCATCTCGGTTCTGCGCCCGAAAATGGCTTGATGCGGCCCGCGGCGGACAGGGGGGGCAGAAGATCAGAGAAGCACAGGAGCAGGGGGAAGAAGATCAGGGAAGCACAGGAGCAGGGGTAAGAAGATCAGAAGAGCAGACAAGCAGGGGTTTCAGCCCCCCAAAGCCTCTTCGTTCGTTGTTTGGTGCGTTTTGACGGATTTCTTCCTACGGCGGATTCCGGCATCCATGCACCCACACGCGCATCCAGAAATGCAACCATACCTACGGAGTACATATGTATGTACCTACATATATGCAAGTGCAAGACAAACATGCAAGGCACGCACACATGCGCATCACCCATGATTCCGACGCCGTCGATTGAGCGGCTTGCCATGCTGACTTATCATGAGCTTCGCCGAGTCGCCGACATCCGATCCAGAGCTTTCTGGCTTCTTCTCACCTTCGCCCTATCGCCTTCTGTCCTCCCTCCACTTTGTCCCATCGTGCGATTCCGACGACATGCCGTGTGAGAAAGAGCCACCGAGCAGTTGAAAGAATCCCGTTCCATTTCGAATATGGTGTCTCGCGAGGAATTGACTTCAAAAACGTCGCGGCCGTCATCAATTTTGACCTCCCCACCTCAGCCGCCTCGTACACACACCGCATCGGGTTTCATAATTCGACGAGAAATTATGCTTCTATGTAGTTGCAACTTGTCGGCAGTCGCAGCATCCCGTGCCATGCAAACGGCTCGGTTTTCAACAAGCGCAGCAAAACTTTGACCCCGTCCTCACCGTAGGCAGGCAGGCAGACCAATTCTCGCCAAGACGGCCATGTTTCATGCATGTCTCATCGACATCGAGATTTACGACCTTTCGATGGCGTGATGAACTCCTCCGGACAATTTTCATCTCCCAATAGTCTGGTTCTTTCCTAAGACCTTTTGTTTTTGTGCCCCACGGTCTCATGCTACGCTGTTCAAGGCGCGGTTCTCGAACGACGAGCCAGGCCTGTATCATGTATGTATATACATACCTATGTGAGATGGCGTGGGATGATGAACAACGAAAAATCTCTCAGCGGTGGCACGACGAGGCTATGCATACGGGGGCAAAAATGAAGGTGCGACAACCCCTCAAAGACGGGAAATGATGTCTTGGATGTGAGGCTGCTGCCACCGGTACATATGTATGTGGGCAACTCGCGGCATGGAGTAGAAACTCGATCGCTTTCGCTCTTCGTTTCGCTTGCTCACAACTTGTAAGAAGGGGGTGGCGGCTCACGGCAACTTCAAGCGAGCAGATCGTGAATCGTGGATCGTGACTCTGATCAGTGCAGTGGCTTGGCAACACGCACGACGCTTCCATGTGGAGTTCCAGGTGGTATTGCAGATTCAGTATTAGCCGGTTTCATAACGCAGATGCAAGTGCGTTGTTTTTGAAGCAACCGATCCCAAGTTCCCCTCCCCCAGGATATCGAGGGCTTCTTCCGCACCCCTCCCCTACTTGGCATTGGCACGGTGCACCAATCCAGGTGGACCCATCTAGGTATAATGTAGTTGTAGGTAGGTAGGTAGGTAGGTAGGTAGGTATGTTACATGTATGATGATACATGTGTATTCCAATGACTGCCCCATGTCCGATGCAGCAGCACGATCCTCGAGATATGCATGCATTTTCAGATGGCAGAAATTTCACTTGCCGGTTTCAAGGCCCGTAAGCGAGCTTCTGGGGTCAAGCCTGGTCTTGTTCCTCATTTTAGACTCGCGAGCCCGTCCTGGTCCATCGTACTGCATCGTTAACGTGCCGTGGACCGCGGTTATTGAATTGCCGGCAGGTACGCAGTCAACTTGATTACAACATACATATGTACATACCTACATATACTCCATGAGTCCGTACAGAGTATACCTAAAACGGAGTACAGGGTACTGGGATTTGGCTAAAATCATCCTGGGGTCCGGGACTGATGAACCTAAATCGGAGGAGCCATCACAAACGAATCGAGAAGCATTGCCCTACGTAAGTACATACCAGGTACTCCGTATGTATGTATGTATGTATGTATGTATGTATGTATGTATGTACATATGAAGAGAAGGTACCTAGTCCATGCGTGTCAGCCAATCTCAGCGCTTTTGTTCTTGGGACAAGGCTGCGGTCGCTGGTATGTAGGTAAGTATGCGCTGAGCTCGTGTGCTGATACACAGTGACCACTGAGTCACTGACGATACACAAATTGGCGTCACCCGAATACGATCCGAGGTGCCTGGACGTAATCTACCTGTAAGCGGTAGTGATCCTTCGATTGCAGCTTCTGATGCTGTCCCTGAACTACTATACCATGCATGATTCTTTTGATTTGTGCTGCTGCTGCAACGCCCATTGCGCTGCTTTGCTTTGCCACCTATGTAAAATCCTATCCAACATTTATTTGGATGCTGCCGTCGGAACACCAGCCAGACAACTCACGCGTGCATGCGCGGACTTCTCTACACCCTGAAACGAGCGACAATGCCAGGGCAGACTCCAACGAGCATGAACTTCCATCGTGATTGATTTCATTCTTCGGCTTCTTCGGCACAGTTGGACTCGAACATCATCACGTGGGGGTTGGCAGAGTACATCACAAACAGAAACGCCAGGCCTCAAGATCCTGCAAGGGAGGGCGGTAGTACACAATTTAGTCGCTAAAAGAAAAAAAACAATTCATAATGTCCATGTCCTGAATCCCGCAACACCTGTCATGTATCCCTAAGCCCTCACAATGCATAATTTTCCCAAATGGTATCAGATTATTTGCTTAAATCTTGGTGGCAGCCTCAAGAGCCTTCTGCTTCTTGAGTGTGCGCATCTGGGCCTTGGGGCCCATGATGCCACCACCCCACTGCCGGCGGCTTTGGTCGTGCTTGTCCATGAAGCCGTCCTTGACGGCGGAGACGAGCTTGGAGAGCTCAGTCTTGTCCTCCGATCGGACCTCGGTCAGAGCCAAGACAGCGGCGGTCTAAAAAGTTCACCGAATTAGTATGTTGTAACTGATAAGGCATGATATTGTTGGGCTTTGATGGCGGTAAGACAATACGAACCTTCTTGTGGACGACAGTGCCGAGACGAGCCTTGCCCTTGACAATGGCGTAGGGGACGCCCATCTTCTTGCAGAGAGAGGGCAGGAAGACGACCAACTCAATGGGGTCAACATCGTTGGGGATAAGGACCAGAGAAGCCTTCTTGTTCTCAATGAGACCAACGACGTGGTTCAAGCCATACTTGACGGTGTAGGGCTTCTTGCTGACATCCTCCTTCTTCTTTCCCTCCTTGATGGCAGTAGCCTCCTTCAGCAGACGGTCCTTCTTCTCGACCTTGGTCTCAGGGCGGTACTTGTTGAGGAGCTTGAAAGCCTGCGCAGCGGTGTTACGGTCCAATACGGACTGGAACTGAGCCAGCGAAGGGGGAACCTTGAGACGCATCTGAAGGATCTTCTTCTGGCGCTGGAGTCGGACATACTCGGGCCACTTGACCATGCGGCCAAGGTTTCGCTTGGGCTGGATGTCCTGGCCGATGCCATAGTTGCGGGGACGCTTCTCAATGAGAGGGTTCTAAGAGGCTGTGTTAGCAGCCAAAATATGCATTTGAACGCACGACGAGCAGGAGTTCGTCATGTCTTTGAATATTGATATTCAAAACCACTGAGGGAGGGCCACGTACCTTGGGAGCCTTCTTTGAGCCAGCCTTTCCCTGAGGGAATGGGGCCGCAGCCACCTTCTTTCCAGTCTTGGGGGGCTGTCATTGAGAAAAGAAGAAATTAGCGAGTCTGCTCGAGCTAAACAATCTTCTTTTAACTCTAGTGAAATTTGTCCATGGGGAACAGAATTACATGGCTGATTGCTCAGCACATGACCCAGGAAATCTCCAGCCAAATCTTCACCAGCCAAAAGTTTAGCGAGAGCAACACACGACGTGAGCCATGAATCAAATCATGGAGCGTGTGCGTTGCACCTCGTTCGACAGTGACCGGCGGAATTTCCAACAGCATATGTATGTGATTCTTTCCATCTAAGAGAGGCCCTTGAGGAAGAAAAAACTTTTCGCATCGTCCATTGCGGTGTGGAAATGCTGAATCGCCGAAGATCGATTTGACATCGCCTTTGCGCATCTCGCTCACAGGCCGCAGCCATGCGAGTTTGTTGTTGCTACCGCAAAACTTACCATTTTGCTTCGTGAACGCGTTGCTCAGTCGTGAAGAGCAGAGGGTGCTTGATGCGGAAGTTGAAGGTCGCTGCGGATTAAAGGGAACGGGAGAAAAAGGTCTCCAAGGTCAATTGTGGTGGGCAGGAAATTAGGGCTTCTGTAGCGCCACAATCCGGACTATGCGACTCCACTGCAAAAAGATTTTCTCCGGTGGCTGTGGCTGATGCCTATGGCTGAATTCCACATGACCTCGATCAATCACGTGCATTGAGAGATTTGAGACACCGAAGAAGTCGTGGCCAGCAGCCTCAGTCGGTTTCATTGGCTGAATCTGAGGGAATCCTACGGAGTTGGAACTTCATGAGATGATCAGTTGAACTTGAGCGGAAGGTGGATGACTCTTCACCACCGTGCGCAAAGCAAGCGCGCAACCTACAGAATTTGCCTCACTCTTGTTACCCATTTCGAAAGCATTTTCAAATATGCAGTTTCTTCTTCTGGCATATTGGAAATTTCACGAATTCGACAATTCCGCCTAAGTCCCATTAATCACCCTCGTATCTTTTCACTGTGTAGTGAATATGCCGCCGGCAATTTGTTCACAATGCGGTAACCGCGCCGTCATCAAAAGACCCAAAAATCACCAAAAGCTGTGCAAAGCATGCTTTCTCACTGTTTTTGAAGATGAAGTCCACCACACAATAACATCCTCAAACTTGTTTCACCCAGGCGAAAGGATAGCCATAGGCGCATCGGGCGGCAAGGATTCAACAGTTCTTGCATCCGTGATGAAGACATTGAATGAGCGGCACAACTACCAACTGGACCTTGTACTTCTGAGTGTCGACGAGGGAATCAAGGGCTACCGAGATGATTCACTCGAGACTGTCAAACGAAACGCTGTCCAGTATGACATGCCTCTTCAGATTGTGGGCTACGATCAACTTTACGGATGGACCATGGATCAAGTCGTCGAGACGATAGGAAAGAAGGGCAACTGCACATACTGCGGCGTCTTCCGTCGGCAAGCATTGGACCGAGGAGCCAAGATGCTAAACATTCGTCATGTTGTTACCGGGCACAATGCAGATGATGTGGCGGAGACGGTCTTGATGAACTTATTAAGAGGGGATCTGCCTCGTCTTTCGCGGAGTACGAGCATAGTGACAGGAAGTGCATCAAGCGAGGTCAAGAGGAGCAAGCCCTTGAAATACGCCTACGAAAAAGAGATTGTACTCTATGCTCATCATAAGAAGCTGGATTACTTTAGCACAGAGTGCATCTACAGCCCAGAAGCATTTCGTGGCACTGCTCGGACACTGATCAAGAGCTTAGAGAAGGTACGGCCGAGCGCCATTCTGGATATCGTACGGAGTGGAGAGGACATGGCGCGGCTCACGCCCGACAAGATCCAAGATGCGTGCGCTTGTGATGAGGGCGAGGGCATGGGAGGATGTGGTTCCGCTGATGGCCGGACCTCAGGGAGTGAACTTGCACAGATGGAAGCCGAGCTCAAGGTGAAACAAGACGCTGCCGGACTCGAGACCGAGATCACAGCTAGCCGTGCTTCCGCGGGGGAAGGCTCTGTGAAGCTTCCTATTCGTGGGCAGCGATCGAAAGAGCGCACCAATGCACCACTGCAGACGCTTGGACAATGCGTCAAATGCGGATATATGTCGAGCCAAGAAATGTGTCAGGCCTGTACGTTGTTGGAGACCCTAAACAAGAACAGACCAGAAGTATCGATATGACACATTTCAGGACGCACGGAATGCTTCCCAATATATTCGCAGTTTGGCCATCTTGGCGGACTGACTGTACTTGTAAATCGTGCGCCCAACACTTCGTGTTTTGGCCTTGGGAGTTCCAATCCTGGCTTGCTTGGCCTGTATTTATTATGTGTACATTGTTTCGACCGACCTTGATCTTCCCTTCGCATGGAGCCCGACTCAACAAATTCGTTTTTCCATCTAAAGCAGCGCAGATTAGCCTCAGTCGTCGCAACACACTATTTCGCCCAATAGAAGGAATGTGTGCACGAACCTTCCAACCATTGCTAAGTTCGAAGCCTGATGGTGCTTCTGGATTTGCTATCTGCCCCCGCATTGTTCCTGTGAGCCTGCGGTCACGCTCCATCACTTCATGAGCTTCGGTTAGTATCATAATCAAATACGCGTGCGGTCACATCTCGATTTCTCACTTTGCTACCTCAGAAGTTAGCAAAAATTGTCGCAAGCAACTTCAATTGCGTGATGGTATATGGCATACTCTGTCCCATTGATCCAGCGACCAGCGTGGCGCTTTTCCCTCGTTGCGCCACGTTCTGATGAAAGATAAGCCCGTTCCGGTAACGCCAAACATCTAAGGACAAGTTATGAGCAATTGAGCGATGTCGTTTCGATCTTCGGGGTTCGTAGGCATACACCGATCATGATGGCATAGGGCAACAGAGCCTCGAAAGGAACCGGCATGTTGGATGTCGGGCCGCTGCAGCGGAATTCCGGATATACTCTATAATGTCTGGATAGAGGCGTGTAATCCTGTGCACAGATAAATGCACTTGATCGTGGCTTCAGTTGGTGGTCGTGGTTTGAGATCTTCCTGTCGCTGGAGGTGATGTCCCATATCTTGATCCGGCAAGTCGAGTCGACAATGCGACAATAGATGCCTGAGGCAGCAACGCTGGGAACTCCAATGTAACTCTCACGACGTAAGTGACGCGATACAAGATTCCTACTGGAGTTTAACTAGAGTCACTTTGATCTAGAAAGCATCTTTTTGTGCCAAGATTTTCTTCAAGTGCGTGCCTTATGATATCTGTTCGGACTATGCACATACTGTATGTAGAATGTATGTGTGTACATACGGAGTACATAGTCCTTTCTTTGGGTACCTACGCGCTGAAACGAAATACCAGGGATACGGAGTATGTATGACATATAAAATCACATACATACCAGCTACAACGCACGCATGCTCCAAGTTCAGCACATGATTATACCATACGTGTGCCCTTGAAATCTCTCATGAAATCAAGTATCCATGATGCTGTGCCAGACTCATGCGCAACGAAACTACATACCAGGTATGTAGTTACATAGGCACCTATGTACATAGCCAAGAAAAATGGGGCATCCGCAGAATACCGACATACAGTGCTCGTACAGTGTAATATGCAACAGCCCACCTGATTTGTGTGTATGTACGCGTAAGTTAGACCGTCGCGCACTGTACGCAGACAGTCTTCGCGACTTGTCCCAAGTAACAACACGCGCCAGAGCACTTGTCGACAGTTGGCGACTTCCACGAGTGAATGTTAGTTGCAGCTCGTTACATTTCTCGGGTGCAAGGTATGCCACATTAAATTGAGTCTCTCTTCTGCAGCATGAGCTGATACTTTCGACAGTCCCGCGCGCTCAGCTTGCGCTTGATCAATTCTGGTAAATTCCGTCATGGTTGCCAGCCCATCACTCAACAAACTTCAATCGCGAAGACCTTCCCGCATCGAGATGCACGGAGCTGAGGAGACGTATGCTACTCGCTAAGGAGAGCTTGGCCATAATGTCAAGTGCGCAGGTCATGGAAGAAGAGCTGCAGCAGAGTGTGCGGCTTTCGGAGGATGACGGGCACGACAGTGGTGTGGGGGTTGGCACCCAAGGGTCATCCTTCCATTCACCACCACGCTTTCAAGATACCAATCACGAAGGCTCCGCAAGCGAGGACGATGAGCTGAGCGATCGAGATGCCTCAGGAGAGGACCTAGACCTAGATGCGTCGGGTGAAGAAGATGATGATTTGGCGAGTCGACAGCAAATAGTCGTGGGGGGAGTCGTTCCCAGAGCTCCGGACGATAGAGACAATGGAGAGGCTGAGGAAGAAGAATTAGGGGACGGAGAAGAGGGGGGGAGAGATGAAGATGAAGAAGAGGAAGATGAAGACGAGGAGGGAGACTACGAGGAAGACGCTGATGTCGACGACGGTGACGAAGGCGTTGGGGCGGTCAAAGTGCGGCCCCTTCAAACTGACAAAGGAATGGGAAGCGATGATTTCGAAGCCGTTAGTGCAGACGATGACGTGGATTCAGATGAAGAGGAAGAGCCGGAAGAACCTGCATGGAGAGAACGTGAGGACGCCGATGAGGACGCAGAAGAAGAGTCAGATGCCGGTCCACTGCATGTGTGCACATTTTGTAAACAAGACGAGGAAAACGATCCGAGCGAAGATTTCGAAATGTACCTCGCTTGCACGGAATGCGGTGAGAATGGTATGTATTCTGACGGTAGCCGAGGCGCTTGAATCCTGGCCTTGCTAATCAATCGTCTCCATCAGCCCATCAACAATGCGCCCGCGATGCTGCCGCATTGACGGAAGAAAACTGTACGTATTTCATTTTAATACTTGAAAAAAAGTGGAAGAGGCAAGAGAATGCGCAGAGAGCGAATGCTGAATGTTACACTATAGGTACTCAAGCATGGAAATGCCCCGCGTGTTTTCACGACGAATCCGACGTTGAAATGCCAGATGCAGATGCAGGTGATGCTGAAATTGAAGAGGCTAGCACCGAGGTTGACAACGGCACTCATTTGTTGCACCGACCAGAAGTGCTTGGCGAACTGGTACCGGCTCATCTCAGCAATGGGGTCAACGACCAATCTGCGCCTGATGAACTGGCTCTCGATCACTATCCGCAGGACGACTCACGGCTACAACGCAAACGCAAATCGGGATCCACAGAACCAGATGAATTTATGACACCAACCGTCAGAAAGCGTCGGAGACCCCAAGCAAACGGTAAAGAAAATCAAGAGGGTTCCATGCCAGACGGTCGCACTGCCGAATCTTCGCGAGGTGCAACCTCGAGAAGCGTGCGGCTCAAAATTGCGCGACCGCCACCAGTCTCAATTGAGAAGCGGACACGTTCGTCGCTCGTGATTCGCATCGAGGTCCGTCCGGGCAATCTCAAAGAAATACTGTCGCGGAAGAAACGAGACCGACGACGAGGCGGTCGCAGTCGTAGCGGTGGAGGCAGTAATAGCAACGCAGTGGGAACAGGAACGGGATTGAGCAATGCTCGACCACAGGCACAACGATCAATACCAGCACGACCTCCCGCAGTCACTGCGCAGTCCATGATATCCACCATGCCTACGCCATTTACATCGGATTCATACTCTCAACCCTTCTATTCCTTTTTCGACAAAGACACGGATGATGCTAAGAGTAGACCCTATGGTGGCATTCTGACTGAAACAGAAGCCGACACGTCAAAGACGCTTCCATCCTCGGAAGATCGCAAGAAATTCGAACAGGCAAAGCAGAAAGCAGAAGACGAGTGGAGAGCGAGGGTTCTTGCAATGCAAGCTGAAGCTGATGTGCCCGTGCGCAAAGCCAAGAAGGCCAGCGACAATGCCAGCCAGATCGAATGCATCGAGTTTGGTGGATGGGAGATTGACACTTGGTACGCGGCTCCGTATCCGGCCGAGTACAGCAGAAACCGCGTCCTATACATCTGCGAGTTCTGCCTCAAATACATGAACTCAGATTATGTGGCATGGCGGCACAAATTAAAATGCGGCACCAAACACCCACCGGGTGACGAGATTTATCGACACGAGTCCGTTTCCATCTTTGAAGTGGATGGCCGCAAGCATCCGGTATATTGCCAGAATCTCTGCCTTCTCGCCAAGCTGTTTCTCGGATCCAAGACGCTATACTATGACGTTGAGCCCTTTTTGTTCTATGTTCTTTGCGAATTCGACGACACGGGCTATCACTTTGTGGGGTACTTCTCAAAAGAGAAACGAGCCAGCAGTCAAAACAATGTGTCCTGCATTTTGACGCTACCGATTCATCAGCGCAAAGGATACGGAAATCTTCTTATTGATTTCTCGTACATGCTCACCAAGGTGGAAGAAAAAACAGGATCCCCTGAAAAACCGCTCTCTGACATGGGTCTGGTGTCATATCGAAATTATTGGCGCTTGGAGCTTTGTCGATACTTTCTCCGCTACATGGAAGGAGATCGACACAAGAAGGAGGGCTTGAGCATCAAAAAGATATCCGATGATAGCGGCATGACAGCCGACGATGTGGTGTCTGGTCTCGAAGGGCTGCGCGCGTTGGTCAGAGATGCGCAGACGCAATTGTACGCTTTCCGGGTCGACCTGGACTACTGCCGTCATTATGTGGGCAAGTGGGAGTCGAAAGGCTACGTCAAGTTGGAGCCGTCTTCTCTTGCCTGGACGCCCTATGTCATGGGCAGAAGCAATGTGGTCAATTTTGAGCTTGGCCATCCTCTCAATGCCATTGCTCCGAGAGAAGATGACGAAGCCAAGATAGAGGAGGGCCACCTCTTGTCAGTCCCGAGCAAGGTAGTCGAGGCTGCTGCCGCCAACTATGACGATTGGGCAGAGAAACTGCAGCCAGAGCCTGAACTCGCAGCGGAAGCTCAACAGGAAAGCGTGCAAGATCCAGAAACAGTCGCATCGATTGAGAACTCTGCCACAGAAGATAAGGGGGGTGAAAATACAAGTCCTGAGAACGACGACCAGGTCATGCGAGACGCAAGCCCAGTGCTTGAACCTGTGACCTGGATGACTCCCTACAAAGACATACCTGCGTCGCGCTTTGCCATTTACCCACCTCCTGCGGGGTCTCGACGAGCCGATCGCCCTCGAAGCAGCGTCAGCCGGCCACCGGGTTCACGAACAACAGGTACCTCGTCTGCCAGACCCAGACCCCGGCCCAGAGTCCGTCCAGGCACAGGCTCCAGCGCCTGTCGTCCAACTTCCAGTCGACCTCGCACGAGCGCCGCCACCAGCGCCAGACGCAAGTCAGGCGGAACGGGCCGCGGTCCAGGACGCTGGCCCAAAGGCACTAAGAAGTCCGATTACGGCAACGCAGATAGCGGGCCAGGCCTCCCACCCGGCTGGTTAAAAAAGCAGACCCAGCAACGAGTACCATCGTTGGACGAGGGCAACCAAGCGGTATCCCCGTCAGCGGCAACCCCAGGGCCAGCGGTAGAAGAAAAACCAGCACAGGAAGAGGTTCGAGTATCTGTCGTAGCTGTCCCGAGGCAGGCTGAGGGTGGCAAAGGTGCGCCAGAAGGCTCGGACGACGGGCCTGTATGCCAAGTTGATGCCGCAGCTGATGTCGCGCACGCGGCAGAAGATGTTGATGCAGAAGGGGAGGACGAATGAGTCTGCCGAACGAACTTCGGCCTGACTGACATGTCACGCACGCCTTTTGGCATTTTGGGACATGAACCACGTGTTTCTTTTATCTTTTTTTTTTTTTTGTATTCTTTTTTAGTCTCTTTCTCTTTCACTCTTGCGTTTACTACTTATTGTTTTGCCTACTGCAATTCGGAAGGTCGGCTTTGGTTAAATTTTGGTCTGGAGGAAACATGTACGGTCGGATGCTTCATGCGTGTTTTTGTGTGATGTTTTTTTTTCTATCATGGCTCGGGGCACTGGTCCTTAGGTAGTTTATGTGCAATCTTCAATAACTATTCACTAGCAGGTTATTCTACGAGAGGTGATGATTTATGTATGCATGGCGTTGTTTCGCTTTGGATAGTGAGTAGTGGGTGGTCAAGCTCACTCCATTGCGTAGGCATTCTACCTGAGCCAGGACTACTACATACAGCATGCAAAACTTCGTTCCTCCTCATTTGGGCAGCCTTTCTTCATAGGGTGGGTGATCCCTTTCCATGTTAGCAAGCTCCCTTGCTCGGTCTATATGTTTGCAGTTGAGCTTGAAGCATCTCCCCATTTCCCGTCCAGTTCAGCCCGTTGTTCTTCAATGTTGCAAAAACAGGGTGTCTCCAGAAGGGGGCTGGCTAGTGGAGGCTGCTACCGGGACTCTTCAACTCCATACCTCACTGCTCGGTAGCATGCTATATCTGTGTATGCGGTATTTGGAATTAAAAATGCAGGCCCCAGGGACGTCGCAAACACAGTTGTACCATCTATGATCTTGTCGTGGCGGAGATGCGCACCTTCCAGCTTGATCCTAGACTGCTTGCCACAATTTGCGTGTAGTGCTCTAGCATGCGGTCACCACATTGATCATATGAGATGCAGTTTCTTCGATGTTGGCGTTGAGAGGCGGTTGTCTAAGTCATTCCCATGCCAACTTGCCAAGAGTTTTCCCGGAAGAAGCATACATGATATGGACCTAGACACAGGTTCCAATTGTGGCGAATTGTGGTGCGGATGCAGATGATGAGATATCCTGACCGAGTTGTGATATATCCGGGGTGGATTTACACCTCGATGTTAGCGAGGTCGGACAGAACTTGAAAGGTGATCATATACGAATCAGGATTTGGAATATGTTGGTTGACCGTTGCCCTGGCGGGAGGAAATGGGTTAGCTATCAGGGCAGGATTGGGTTGTTTTCTCATCTGACTAGAGAAGCAAGGAGCTATTCAATGGAGAAACACAAGCGCTGTCTCTTGAGTGACAGATACTGATTACTGATTCCATGTGCGTGCGTCATTTACGTCGCTTTGTATGTACATGTCTAGTAGAGATAAGCACCGGCGAATGGCACCCTGCTTCATCGTCGCACAAGATCCGCGCCTTATCAATACAAACCAGTTAGATATAGATGTAGGGAAGTGATATATGTATCTTCCAAAAATTCCGGAATCCTGGATAAAGACGTCTACATGGCCTACTTCACACAAAAAAAGCACAGGAGCATGCTGTTTCACTGATCAACATATTCTGCAATGCCAAAATGATGTGGCAGTGTTGAGGTCAAAAGTTGTGATTCAATTGTATGGAGAGTGAACATCGTCGGTGTGCCAGGACAACCCGCATAAATTGTCAACCCCATCCTTATCTGTAGGTCAAATCCGCAGTTGCCCACCTCGTCAATAACGAGTGTACATCTGCCACTGTAATTCGTTTGACCTAGGATCGCGACATCATCCGCATCTTCTGTTCAATCTACCACACATGAGCCTTAGATGTAGCAGTTATCCGAAGGCGGCGATGGCAGTGCTCTGTTCGGGGGTGGTCCAGGGCTGTCGAGACCCATGACTCGGCCAGGAATGATAACGTTCTTCGGTGTCCTAGGCGGCGATGTAAGACTTCGTAACTCATGTGTGGTAGATTGAACAGGGGATGTCGACGACATCGTGGCCCCTGGCCTAACAGACCGCAGTGGCGGCTGTACAGCCATTGAAGGCAAGATGGGCAATTGCCAATCTACACCACAGTTTCTTGCGACAAGAGGCGTGTGTCGCCCTCGAACGTGGCCACGATGTAACGTGGGCGTCGACGTGGCCGAGGCAATGGACAAGGTCGATCCGCTGATCGAGGGATGGAGCTTCCTGTCCATCAACATCGGCGGCGGAATGGACGGTCGGTGATTCAGAGCCTTAACCTTATCTAATCTCATGCCCATGTCGGCACCCGCTCGATCCAGGCCACCATCGTAATTTCGCCACCACGGGATCCCTCCACCTGGAACGTCATTTAAACTCAACATCGAAGAAGAGCCAGAAGGCCGTACAAGGCGTCCAGGGGTTGCGGTAGCGACAGGAGCGGGAGCGGATCGAGTGACTAAAGCAACAGGAGCGGCGAGAGCAGGGGGAGCAGGAGGGTAAGCCAGTGAGGGAGGAAGAGTTTCTAGCGGAATGGGAGCTGAAGGCGCTGAAATCGCCAGCTTCGACTTGCGGCTGTTGTGAATTTCCGGGTCGTCTTGCAAATACGAAGATCCAGGACGACCGGATCGCCGTCGCCGGCGGCAGACCTTACAGAAAAAAAGAGTCGCAAGTATAAGCGCGAGACCCGCAATAGTCGCGAGCGCGATGGCAATCGCGACGCTCGTCGAAATTTGATTCCCGCCCGTTGATGCTACAGAGGGAGAGGAGGCTGGCGCTGTTGCCGAAGAAGTTGTGACTGGCGTGCGTTCGACATCAAGGACGGACTCGTGACTGTCTGCTGACTGTGTAAACTTGGTCCTGCTGAACCCTTTGTTAGCAAACGATGACACACGGGCGCGTCTATGGCAGACGAATTAGTTGAAGAAGAGAAGTGAAGATCAGATTGCCTGGGATCGTGAACTCACTTTAAAGGCGTCGACGGCGGGTGGCGCGGGGCGTTCCTGACCGCAATTTTGCCATCGGCAAACCCCTGACCAGAAAAATCGATCACAGGATCCCCAGTGGTTGCACTCGCCGTCACAGTTGCACTCCCCGTCGGCGTCGTAGTCTCAGACTGAGTCACTGTCTCAGTTGAGGTTGCACCAATAGCCGTAGTGGCCTCACTGTCACATCCACCACTCCCTCCACCCCGGCTTCCCGGCCTCGACTTCACCAAATCATGGTGTCCGATTTTCGCACGTGGATTGACTGATGCTTGGTCATCATTCTTCTCCGCTGGAATATCTCTAATGCCTCTCGTATCCATGCCACGGATGTACCCAGCATTCTTGATGCCTCCACTCCCTGTGATGCCTGCTGCCGCCATTGGATAGGTAGGTTCGGAGGTTGAGTGTGTGTGTAAGTGATCGATGAAGTATACGTTTTCAGTCTCCAAGATAGTCAGTTCTCAGGTGCTCAAGTGGTTCGACTCCGGTATGCAGAGCGAGTTCGGCGACTGAATAATGCAATGAGGTAGGAAACGTATTTAGCAATGAATAGTGAGGAGCAGGCGCAGAATTGAAGTTGTTTTGACGACTTTAGTCTGGAAGGGTGTGGTGGCTAAGCTTGTTCAAAGCATTTCTGGTGGCCGGCTTAGGCTTGTTATCTTTTCAATGAATAACGATATCGATAAATAATCTGTCCAGTGTCTGGTGACGAGAAACGAAGAAACGCAAGAACAAGAAGAACACGAAGAACACGAAGAAGAGGGCCGTGCCTTGATTTATACATTTCACATTCAGAGTACTCGAATTGGGCAATGTATCATGAGATTAACGCTCCTTCCATCTTGAGCCGGTCGTTTTCCTTGAGACAAGCGAAAGAGACGGCACAACGATCTCACTTTTCCTTTTTCTGTCTCGGCGTAACCCACGCCTCAAGTGGTGAACTCAGAACAGACATATGAATGGCCTAAGAACGTATCACAGCCCCTTCACGCATGGTAATACCACTGCTGCAACGAGCCGTTTTCGACGCCGATAGGTTCGGGCATGATTATGCGAGTATTCCTGGTAATGCGGCCAAGTGTAATCCGGATTTAGACTCGTGTCAAAACTATCCAAAATTGCTGTCGCATGTAGTTGTACTTCCTCTAGCCATCGCACCGATGCACCACGACCAAGTGGATGCCATGTCTTTCTGCATCGCAGTCTAGACCACTTTGTACTAGATGTAGCGCTGTGTGCATGTGTATGTACGCAGGGCAGCCTCTTGTTCTGTCCTGTGTCTGAGAGTCCTTGCATCTCCTCATGGTGTGAATTCTCGACGAATAGGCGAACAACGGAACGATGACGGAAACAATAGGATGCAAAGGGTGAAGGTGGGTGTGGAGATCTACATACATAGATGTACACATTCTTGGTGGATGATCGATAGAGTGGTCAGGATTGATTCATGAAACGAGCCATTTGGTGGCGCAATTGACTGTCATATGTAACGACCGGCGGCTGCAGGTGACTTTGGTTCAGTGTTTCTCCTCCCCTTCTTTCTTGGGTCTCTACTCAGTCCATCATCATACTTTTGAGAGATGCCACTGGTATTTCCGTTCCTCGACGTCGTCGTCGCCAGGTGGTGTGGTAGGACAAGCTTAAAATCGCGCCTTTGACGACGTCCTGAGCCGTTTTGCAAGTTGGTGCTCCGGTAAGTACTACTCTGACGACCTACTATACGAGTAAGCACTTGCATTGTACGTCGTTATGTAGAGCTGATATGGACATACGTATGCCTAAACTGCCATGCAGGTTGCGTTAGAGCCTGTGTGTGACAAACTACCTGCCACATGGCCAATTGATAGCGGAGGAGACAGCACAGCGCATCTGACGATTGTACTCCGTAGTTGGTTCAGGAACGGATGTTGACAGTTGTGGCCTTGTTCATTGTCCAATGGCGTACCTGCAGGCACTTCGACGCGGAGCAGAAACACCGGCGAGAGGTGTCTCACGGGTGTAGGCGGTATACCGTAAATGATGAAGGAATGGGAAAATGTGGAAGAATTACAACTAGCTGAAAATCAAGATTCAAAAAGAGAGGAAGATGACAATGGGCCGCTACCAGGGTAAGGGCAAGAACAGCCGCCGTGCCACGGGTCCTTCTTTCCCGCCGTCCAGGGCTAGCGACCTCCGGCCCCCGTTCTATCCCTCAGGTATGCCGTTCCATCGTCTTCGCTCTGCATTCAGCACGCGGCGCTCCTGGTCTTTTGCGACGCCCAGCCGATGATCGTTTGCCGTGATTTGGCTCTCGGAGTCAACTCTTGCCGTGATGACGTTTTCCCGGGCGGAAATAGCCGCCAATTCGGCATGTCCAGGACAATCCCAGTCGCATCATCGAACCTCGGCTCTCTACGTAATGGGGACCCCACCCCCCACGAACCCCCGCATCTTCGCGGGAGGCTTCACATCCTCGGCCGCCATCTATGTCTATACCGACCGACGGCTTCTGTCCAGAGCCGAGAGGGTACCGGCAGTCTCCGGATCCGAAATGACATCCTCAAGGATTGAACCTCACAGCATCTAAACACGACTCTCCCGCAAACACCATGGCAGAGTCTGACAGCCTCCTACATAAGGCTCAAAGGCGCGTTGACGCCATCGGCAGTCAGCTCGGCGGCGGCCCACACGGAACATCGTCCTCAAGTCTGCCTCCAATTCACAAAGTCGCGGGTCCATCCAGCGGACTCCGGGCCCACGGCAAAGTCATCATCGTCACAGGTGTGTATGGCTGCTGGTAGCCGCGTCTCCTTTGCATCAGGTCCACAATGCTACACAAGAAAAGCCCCGACTGACCAGAGACACAACTCTAGGCGCAAATTCAGCATTGGGTATTGGCCGTGCAACTGCCCATCAATTTGCCGAGAATGGCGCCAAAGCAATCTACATTTGTGATTATGACGACTCTAATCTGGCAGCTCATCAGCATGAGATAAAAGCGGCGTATCCTCATGTCGACGTTCACCCGTGGCAGTTTGATGCCACTAACGAAGACAAAGTCAAGGCCGTGGTGGATGATGCGCTGGAACGTTACGGGCAGCTTGATGTATTTTTTGCCAATGCAGGCATCACCGGGATGAATACTGTTTTCACCGAGTTTACCGCTGCAGATTTCATGGAGGTGATACGAACTAATACCTTGAGGTACGTTGAGTGCGCGGGATGCCGACGTCGAGCTTGTCGAAGTAGTTCAAAGGCAACAAAAGTGCCACAACTACGGCTGCCACCATCACGAGCATGATTAGCATCGTCACCATCGTCATCGAATCTTCGCTAACGTATCACCTGCCAGTGTTTTCTTGGCGGCAAAGTATGCCGCGCCCGCGATGATGAAGACGTCCCCCTCGAAACCCCAATCCTGCGGCTCCATCATAGGGACCGCCTCCGTGGCGGGTCTCCGATCGAATGCCGGCTCCACGCCATACTCGGCTTCCAAAACCGCGGTGGTTTCCTTGGTTCAGACAATAGCATATCAACTCGCGGGCACCAACGTGCGCGTCAACGCCATCTGTCCCGGTCTGATTGAAACTGGCATGACTGCCCTCGTATACGAATCTGCGCGAGCAAGGGGCAGCGAGAACAAAATCGGACAGCTGAACCCCACGAAGAGGGGCGGCCATGCCGATGAAATTGCCAGGGTGGCCCTCTTCCTGGGTAGCGACGAGAGCAGCTACGTCAATGGGCAGGCATGGGCGGTCTGCGGCGGCCTCAGCGCAGGGCATCCCTTCGTTCCGGGGAGAATAGGCTAAAAGGAGGAGGTGGAGGGCGTCGCAAGCTGCGTCAAAGCCATGCACGATATGTAGGTATGTCGTACATATAATAGTACATACCAAGTTCGAGTACGATTTGTTGCTTCAGAGTTTATTGTACTACTCGCCGCTTTCTTGTCGATCAGAAGGTTAAAATCGAGGGCTCTACTTCCTTGTTCTGCTGCAAGAAAGGCGACTCCAGCCGGAGATCGGGCCGGCCACCAAAAATCGACATACGGAGTAGGTACCTAAGGTATGTGCAGGTACCTATGTATTGTACGGAGTACCTATACCCCTACAGGCTACGGAGTACCTACCAGCCCAATTTAAGCTTGTGGTGTTCCTTTCGGGCGACTCCATAGTTCGGTGGGTCACAAAACCCGGATCTCCGTGAATCCAAGAATGGAATCAAATGATTGGAGTGTACCCCCTGCCTAGTACGCGGCACGACCCGCAGCGCGGCCAGAATCGCAAAGGACTCCGATCCCCGATCTCCACGCTTGGGCTCGTCGCGCTTCGTACATAACGAATAGGTATGTATGTCTATGTACCGTATGGCACGTACAAATACACCCGTACCGGATTGGTTGGTATCTAGTCACAACGTCTTTGCTGTTCTTGCATGTCTGCGCTATGTACGTACATACTCTGTCTGTGACAGCGTACGTACGGAGTAATAGGACGGGGCTATGCAGACGCTGGATGACCTGGGCCAGGCTGGCCTCATGCGTGGAGATAATTCGTCTGCAGCTGCCCGTGACATTGATGGGCTTAGATTCCATATTTGGACAGCATGTCTTGGACAGCATCGCGCAGCGCGCTGTCTTCTCTCTGCAGCTTTCGGTGCGGCGTGAAGGGTATGGATCATGGATGTACTCTGTAGAGTCTAGACAGCAATTTGTTTGAACTTTGGGCAGCATTTGCCATTTTGGGGGGGGGGGGGGGGGGGGGCACTCCCTTCGCTGAACGCTTGCTCATGCCATCTCCTCCCTCCCAGCCACCTTCACACCACTTTTAAGCAGCGGAGTTCCAGGTTCGTATGACCTCCCTTTGCGCCCTCCCCACCTATCTACTATCTAGTACTCCGTACATAGTACCACATCATTCCGATTCGTAGCCCGTTATCGTCGTTTTCGTCTTGTTCCAGTCAAGCCGTGCGGCACACCACCGTCTTTACGGACCCGAAGGGTGAAATCATTTCCCCTTACCCAGTATCTTTCCCATGTGCATATCCTTTCCTTTTTGTGCAAGCGCTGCTGGGAGAAGTAAATCATAAATGTCTTACGGTGTCTCAAAGTGGCGAGGCTGGTAAGTCCAACGGCATCCAGTGCAGTAACGTGTTATAACTTGTGTGTGTGCGTTTCCGGCGAAACCGGAAGCCTTTACTCTGTACTTTGTAGTCGCTGTTGGGAACTTGGGAATGGGAACACTATTGAGGTGAGGGGCTCAGGGCTGGTCTGGAACACACGAGGGATCGTACATATGAATGCAGGCCCATTGCAGGGATGTAGAAAAGATCTTTCATGTACGGAGTATAGAGTGTTAAGTACCATCTACATATCCCGGAGAACCATTGCAGTTGAGCAGGACCGAAAAGAAAGTCCGCGTCACTTTCCCCTCGATTTCTTTGATTTCGTTTTTGTTCTCCAAACGCTTTCTTCTTCTCCGAGACCCCCTCGCCGATCCGTTTGACCAGTGACGGAGCAAGCAAAGCTCCCGCCAAGAACAGCCAAGAACAGCCAAGAACAGCCAAGAACAGCCAAGAACAGCCAAGAACAGCCAAGAACAGCCAAGAACAGCCGGTCGCCATCGGGCCCACGACTCCTGTACAACAACCATGGAAAATGCCCGCGAGTCCTCCACTGTTAGCTCCTTCATTTTCACTCCACATTTTTCTTTTAGTCTTGCCCCCATTGTACCACCATTTTGCGTGGGGGCAAAAAAGATAGATCAGATAGCGTTATGGGTATTCAGGTCGTCAGACAGGACCATGTGTGGTTTGTATACTATCACGGACTATAGAATATCACGGCAATCTATAGCATCGTGAATGGAAAGCCCGATCGCCAAGTCATACCCATTCACTACTCAATGCGCCGTTTTCAGGTAAAAGATATAGTCCGTAGATTTCATTCCCCCGTGATGTTAATCACATTGCGCAGGAACGCAAACAAAGCCGGGAAGATTATAAAAACAGGGGAATCGCCAATAAGAAATACCTAGAGAACTCGATTGCGAAACTTCCACCCTTAAAGACAAGCCATGATGTGGTCTAGTCTTATCGCCGCACTCGTCTTTTCGGCCACAGCTCTGGGGCATGTCCAGACAGAAGAGAAGCGCAAAGCACATTCCGCAGCGTTGCACCGCATCGCCACCTATTCCAAACGCTCTTTGGCGGCATGCGCGGAGACTCCTTCTGCGGTTGAGCTTCGACAACGGGCTGTTGCTCGTCGTGCAGCTTGGGCGAACGAATTGCGGAGGTCACGCGGGCTGATGACCCGTAAGTCAAGTTGTTTCGTGTGCCTCTCGATGTCTCGTTTCTTTCACCTCGACCTTGTTGCCTCACTCATGTGGTCTCGTTTCTTTTGCGTCAATCTTGTTGCTTCGCTCTTTTGTGTGTCTACATAGCTTCGCCAGTCGAAGTCTGGCAGTGGGAAATTTGCAGGGTAGCCACATGAAGTGCTAAATCTAAGACTAAGCCCGTGCGAACGATGGAGGAAAGAAAAAAACAAGAACAGAAACGACAGCTGAAACTATGCTAACTGGTCTTGGGGCCATGCGTACCTCCAGAACATGTGCGCCGTGGAAAACAAGAACTCGAGAAGTGGATGGCCATTTCCCATAACCAGACTGACAAGGATTACACTCTCGACACGCCCCTCAATAAGCTGTTCACCACCAATGCAAGCTGTATTTTCGTGCCCGAGACCAAAATCGGTCCCTATTACGTAGCGGGGGAATATCTGCGCAAAGACATCTCCGAGGACGAGCCAGGCGTGCCCATCTATGTAGATTTCTAATTCGTCGACGTCAAGACATGCGAAGCGGTCCCGCATCTCATCGTGGACATGTGGCATGCCAACGCCGTGGGCGTTTACTCTGGCGTCACTGCTGAGGGACAGGGCAGCTTGAAGACGAATTTCGGCCGCGGGGTCCAAATCACGGACGACGATGGCGTTGTGCAGTACCGCTCTATATTCCCGGGGCACTACATTGGCCGTACGAGCCACTTGCACGTAATGTCCACGAATAATGCCACCGTACTGGGCAACGGGACCTTTGAGGGAGGCACCGTCTTGCACATTGGACAGACGTACTTTGACCAGTCTCTCATTTCCGCCGTGGAAGCGATTCCCCCTTACTCGTCCAACAAGCAGCCTCTGACTGACAACAGAAACGACAAGCTGACTGGGGACGAGGCCACCGAGCTATCTGACCCCTTCATGAAGTATGTCTACCTTGGCGACAACGTCAAGGACGGACTATTGCTCTGGATGACCGTTGGCCTCGACAAGAACGCAAACCACAATGCTAATGTCTCTGCGGCCGCGCACTGGCATCCTGGTGGTGGCACGGATGAGTCTGGGGCAAAGGCATCCGTGTCTTCGCCCGGCAATTAGCCCAACGGCGGAGCAAAAGATCGGTGACGGGGGAAAAGCAATATCGCTGTGCAGCAGCTAGTACTTTTAATGCGTACCTTGTGTACAACATCTCGTCTTCGTTGTTGTATAAAGTGGTGATCAAAACTGGCAAACGATTTCATGCACAATAAGTGCCAAATCTCGACTGGCCCCGAAGAATTGGCAGAAGGTGGGACTAGAATATAGTGAGTGGCAGTGAGATTATGTGCGCCATAGCAGAACGAATCATCATGAATAGAAAGATCGCGAATCTTCTTGACGAAGAATTTCTCCGAGCTCATAAAAGAGGTGCGTTGACTTGGCCGATCGACTCCTTCATGCATCAACCTTCACAACAGACTCTTTCGGCACCGCCCGTGCAATTTTGCCGAGCATCGAGCCGCGCCATGCGGCAAAGTCTGCCCTCCTCGTTTCGCTCAAGTAGTCGTTCTGTTCCTGTAGCATGGCATCAGCGCGCCTCGTAGGCAGAGATGCCTGCCTTTCCTCCTGCTCCTGCTCCACCTCCTGCATATCGACGTCGGTCTTGTCCGTCGAGCAGAGCACATCCACAATGCCATCGTACCAGTCACCCGACAGCCACTTATTCTCATTGACTTTGGCCACGGCGGCGTCAAAGTCCCGAGACTGGATGCTCCTCCAGCCGGCCCAAAAAGCATCATCCTCATCAAACGCCGGCACCGCGACCTGCTGGCCCGCCTGCGCCAGCAGGGTCAAAATTTCCTTCCGCAGCGGCACGTAGCTCTCTCGGTTGATTCCGGCACCAACAGACGTGATGGAGCGCACACGCATCATGACGAAGAAGTACAAAGCGGCCATCAAGTCCGTTACGTGGTCCACAAGCCATTCATCTTCTGCAGGCAGGCCATCCGGCACAAGAGTATACTCGATGCCAGCGAAGATTGTGGGCGCTAGCTTTTTCTGGCCCGACTCGGCGCACATGTACCGAATCACGGGCTGTATCCAGGGATGCACGCGGTGATTTCTCGAGCCCTGCACGTCTAGTCTTCTCGCCTTTAACGCACTGGCCGCCCGAGAAGACATTCGGAACTTGGCCAGGCTCATCTCTTTGGTCGGCGTTCCTCTTGACGGTACCGCCCGTGACTGTGACTTGATGGGCGTGGTACCAGCATTCTCTCTTATCCTCCGGCTCGGGATGCGGACTCTGCTAGATCGAGGTGTCGTCGAAGCGTTTGGGAGTATGGCGTCAAGGTGCGCGTACAACCGATTGTAGATGCGAGGTGGGATAGGGGGACGGGGCGCGATGGGCGGTAGATCGAGGCTCGTTTTGAGTCTGTATAGCATGGAGAGATTAGCATTATTTCATCCGTCATAAGGATCAGTGAGAATTTTTGGTCGTTCTATGCTCGCGAGCATATGGAAAGACAGACCTCTCACAAGCTATGTTGGCGCACGCGTACTGTCGCGCAATCTCCTCCTCCGCCTTGAGCGTGCTCGCTCTGTGTCGAGATTGAGCCAACAATGATCCTGCCAGCTCGACCAGTGAAGGGGGAAGATCCGAGCCATAAGTCGGCATCAGAGATAGCAGAGCCTGCTCAATTTGTCTGCTCATGTTGGGCGGAAGTCTGCGTGTCGCAGCAGCCAGTTCGACGCGAGTCAATTTACAAGCCGATGGGGATAGACTAATGTCGACGAAGAGCTTTGGTACAAGCGCGCTTCTATCGATAAGGCGGACGGTGACGTGGGGGCAGCGCGCTTAAGCTGTGCAGTCGAGTCCTTCGCGCTTGGAGGAGCTTCTTTTTCGACGGTCCATCTTGAAAGCATCAAAGTATCACACGCCTTGCGCCGTCGCAGCCTTCGAACCGTTTTCAAACCCCAAACACTCCTTCATAACTTCTATCTTTCACAACGCCAAGCTTAAGGAATAACATCAGCATCGTTCTGTTCTGATCGCCCTCACCCTCACCATGTCCGTCACACTGCACACAACGCTCGGAGACATCAAAATCGAAGTCTTTTGCGAAAGCGTCCCCAAAGCAGCCGAGGTATGCCCTTCTCCCAGCCCTGAAGAATATCTTCCTGCCAAACATGTCCTAACTCAATGTCCACAGAACTTCCTCGCCCTTTGCGCCTCCGACTACTACAACTCCTCCCCCTTTCACCGCCTCATCCCGAAATTCATGATCCAGACGGGCATGCCCGCCTCCCCAACACCCGACAACCCCAAATCCGGCCAATCCATCTGGGGCGGTACCTTTGACGACGAAATCCGCCCTTCGCTTCGCCATACCCAGCGCGGTGTGGTCAGCATGGCCAACAAGGGACCCGGGACAAACGGGTCTCAGTTCTTCATCACGTTCAATAAGGCGCCGCACCTGGATGGGTCCTGCACCGTGCTAGGAAAGGTCATTGGAGATGATTCGCTCGTGGTGCTAGCCGAGATGGAGGCTTTGGAAGTGGACAAGAAGCATCGGCCGGTCGAGAAGATTCGCATTGAGCGCGTGACGGTTCATGCGAATCCTTTGGCGGGGTGAAAAGAGGAAATATGTGCACGACTTACTAACTAGGGTTGGGGTGGGGGATGGTATGGATCAGCTACATACGCTTTATACGTCAGACTGCTTGTAATGGATGATGTGGGATCAGCTGCATCTTACAAGGCAGGTTCTTTACATGATGTGGGATCAGCTACACTTCACACATCAAGCCGCCTGCGAGGAGGACGATGCAGCACTTTCCTCGAATCAGGGCCTCACGAGGGTCTTGCCTAGGTATGCTATGGTGTGGGCAAGCCGAAAAGCAGTCAGGCGGCGAACACTCGTTCGAAGCCGCATCAACTATCTATGCCAAGACAGTCCAGACTTGCAGTCTTCCTTACCAAGTCCCACCAGAGCGGCTCGGTACAGATTCTATCTCGCAGTCGGGAGACAGGGAAAACCCTAGGAGGCAACGCTCTTTCATCCGTCTGTTTTTGTGCTAGATCTGTGGCCACAGAAAACTGCTCCAGGGGCTGGGTTGAGGAGACATCTGAGCTCATGCATCGTCCGCTACACAGAAGATGTGGAAGACGGACACAGAACGACAAACTCCAGAGCCGCATATCAAAGCAAGAAACATCTTAATCCTTCCATATGTCGCCAAACCGGCGAGTGTTTTTACTTTTTTTTTTTCTAGAAACGTTTTTATGTATACATACATGTTTTGGTGCCCCCTTTTTTTTTCATATACTTTTCTGGTGTACATATAAACATTTGCGAAAACGCTTCTGCTTGCTCCCAAAAAGATCATCAATGTCCATACCGAATAAATCGACTCTAAATGCCCAAGAAGCGCCCATTATAGTTCCTCGTCATGGGCATCAAGTTGGGTGACAGTCGCGTGGTAAATCGCAAAGACGACGCCTATCTCCATCGCCGAGAAACGAAAAATGGCATAATTGGTTCGCGTTGGGGGACGACGCTCTGTGATGTCATCCCCGTAGATCCTATCTGTGGATAACAACACCTCTGCCAGATATACACATCCGCATCTTCAGACCTATGCAATATTTGCCAAATCTTGACGCATACCTGTCCTGTCGTAAGTTTCATTTTTTCCCTGTATTCCTTCTTCGTTACTATGTACGAGAAATCCGCCTCAGCACGCTTTGCACAACGCCTCACGATTTTGCATTTTTACACCCCCTCATCTCAACCCACTTTCCGCCGCTTCGGGCCCAGGACCGGCGAAATCGATACATCTTCCCGCTTAATCTCCTCCGTACCCGTCGGACTAGGAGGGCTGTTATTGTTGGTGTTGGAATTCGGATTGGGATGCCCGCCCAGGGGCTCCCCTCCCGAACCATCCGGATCAAGCGCAAAGTTGAAATCAGTCCCGTCGGTGCCAAATGTGTTGTCATGCAAGAAAGCGTTGCTATCGAAGAATTGATCAAGATCCACATTCGGGGGGTCGAAATACGCAGCCTGGGTGTCTCCGAGGCCGGGGATGCGGCCAGACGGGCTCAGAGGTCCGAGCAGTTCACTCAGTTCGTGAATTTTGGCATCTTGCTCGAGTTGCAACCGTTGAAGCTGGTCAAGGTCGACCTGGTTGGTGCTGATCTGGCCGAGAGACGGGGGTACCATTTGAGGCGATCTCATGATGGGGGACATGGATGGCATGGCGGCGGGGGAGACCGGTGCGGGAGAGACTCGGGCCGCTTGTGAGCGTGAAGGGGGAGAAGGGATATTTGAAGGCGATGGCGCTGAGGGCTGGTGCCGAGAGAGGGGTACGTTCTGTCCTGGTGCTGAGCTTGGTCCGGGTGATGTTAATGTTGCTGCAGGTGCCGGTGATACTGAGAGGGCCGTGGCATTCTGTCCGCCCATCAAATCGGCCAGAGTGTTCCTTTGGTCTTGACTCAGGTTGTGCGGTACGTTGTTGACCAAGTCAGTGGCCTCGGGCAGGTCCATTCCGGACTTTGTCGTAGCATTGTGGTCGTTGATGATCTTCATCATGCGTTCGTGCGGGTTGTTTTCCAGCTCATGACGCAAGCTTGGTGGGGTTTCGCTGCTGTCGAGCAATTCAGTGACATGACCCATCTGAGCATTTTGACCGCCAACCGGAAAGTACGATGTAGAGCTCGTGGGAGAAGCGTGACTGATGGCAGACGGGGCGGCTTCGTCTCTGTTCGGAATTGGTGGCAATAGACCGCGGGTTCTCTTGTGAACCCCGCCAGGTGTGGTTGTGGGATCCATCTGCGATTGGAAAAAATCACCCAGATCGACCACGCTTCCTTGTTGAGACGATTGCTGGCCTTGGTTGGTGATCATACTGGAGATGATGTCGCTAACGCTTTGCATGTTGTTCTGGTCTTCGAGCGTCTTACGGAACACATTGGCCAAGAACTTGAGAATTGCGTTTATGGAATTTTGATGCCTGTCGTGCTGGTTCTGAAACAATATAGCCTGATTGTACAGTTCGTTGTTGTTTTGTTGCAGCTGAGTGATGGCCCCCAGGATTCGCTTTTGTTGTTCTCTTACTTTACCCAGCTCTTCCCGAATCACCGTCATCTCCTTCTTCGGCAGCGCTTGGGAGTCGGGTGCAGCGGGAAGAGCACGGCTGGGCGCAAGAGTTGACCCAGTGCCCATGTGCTGCTGGCCAGATCCATCGTCATGAATCTGGTCCTCTTCACTGTCGCCGTCTAGCTCTGTACTTTTTTGCTTGCTCGATCCTCCCTTTGGTTTTCCTTTTGGCTTGTTGATTAGCCATAAAAGGTTTGGATGGCCGCGGCGGAAAAATGGGTTGTGATATTCGCTCGGGCTCTTATTCTTGCGCTCGCTGGCTCTCATGGAGTTGTCCGATAGGCCAACACGCTTGTGAAAGCCGTACATGTTGAGTTGTCGCACGAACGATGCATAGTTGTTGTGCTTGAAAAGCTCGGGAATAAGTCTCTTGGCAAACTCGTCCTCGTCTAGAACAAAGAACGAGTCTCCTTTTTCCGACCAGCGAATAAAGTGTTCGTTCTTGGGCTCTTCCAAAAAGCTGTGAGAGGTTTCAAGTTAGCCAACCAAATAGCAAATGACTTAGAAATACTACTGCAACCGTTATCATCAATCCAGAATGAAAAACTTCTTTCTCACCTGCTCAGCTTTTGCACAAAAGGCGGGATGGATTTTCGTTTTGCTTGTGCTTCCCGCTTCGCCTTTTGTGCCATCTCCTCCAAAGTTTCGATGGTTTCCTGCTCGATCGAGCGTCCTTCGTCATCCCTCTGCGCGAGCGCATTATTTTCGCTGCCAAACCCCGCCCAAGAGTCCACCGACGTATCGATTGTTCGATTGTGCGCCGGAACGAGAGCCTGATTTGTATCGCGCCGCGTAAGGATATTAGAAGGGCTGGGAACCGGATCGAGCTGAGGTTGCAGCGACATCATGTTGTGTTGACCGGCCGTTTGTGCTGCGGCGTCGAGTATATCAGTGCCGTCTCCTTTCCATTGCAAGGTGTTGTCTGGTGTTCCGCTTTCATTCGCATACGGTTGCTGAAATCGTTGCTGGTATGGCACCATTGGCGAATGCCCGGGCGCCACACGCTTTCTCGAGTCTGATGCCGACATAGTTCGGACCGGAGCAGGGAGTTGGCCGCAGGGACGGTTCGGGGTCGCACAAAAGGGTCCTCGGTTGGACAAACGAGACTTTTCCCGCTGCTGGCGGAAGAAGTCGAATAAACGTGTGCTGGCTGCGGGCCTTTCTGGCACGTCTTTGATATTTCAACGGGCCTGGTAGTTTCTTTGTTCCCAAACCAGAACCTGGGATGATACCAACTTCACGATGTCGAGCGTAGTATCGAACAAAGAACACAATTGCTGGCAAGATTGCGAGAATACACCACAGCGAGGACAGGGAGCTGTTCAAAGCAGAAGTCGGTGGTCGTCGCAAGAAGGCGGGGGTTATGTACCAACAGCGAGGACGACACTACAGCAAGCGCTTCATGTGACTTGTCGAAATCCGTTTAGTTTAGGAGGCGATCTCGTTCGCGCCAAGCTGAGTTCAGAGACTGTCGTGATACCTGCTGGTCGAAGCGAAGCGACGCCGAGACAAGCGCATCACACGGCTGACTGCACGCTATCTACCTCGCTCGATAGTATGTCTCGACGTGGTTTTGTTTCCTTCTCTTTCAATTCGATCGGCGTGCCGGACAGCAGGTGCTTTTTCAGAACAAAATTCTGGACGTCGCGTGGCCTGTCAAATTGCGTCGCGAACTCGAGCCGGAGGATGACGGGGGGTATAATGGAGGAAGAGGACGAGGAAATTCAAGTTGTCAGATCATGGATGGTCGGCAGCATGACGCGATGGAGGAGCCATAGGATTTGGAGTAGGATTTCCAGGTCAGAAAAAGGCAGGCTGCAGCTTATCGATTAGAGGACGACCGTGGCGGCCCGCGGGGCTATGAATCCACCCATCAACATTCACAGAGACATTGCAATGCCGCAATGGGCATCTTCAATAGTCGCGACGAGCGAGGCTGCGAGCCAACGCCACGACGGCCGCTCACGATCATCGCGACACGTGCCCATTCGATGGCTATTCTGCTTCACTTCAGTCACGCTACTCTAGACGCTCCATGGTCGCAATCAATTGAAACTTCCTGATGCACACCTATTCCATGACGTCCGGCGTCCACTCAAGCGAAAGCCCAGACAATATCGCGGGGTATAACTGTAGGATTCTGCTCTGTACAACTGCGTGGCTGTTCAGCCTCATAGACTCCGGTGTACATGCAAGATACTGTCATCACAGAAAACCAAAAAAAAAAAAACCAAGTCGAAGGTCAATAAGATAAGCGGGGGTCAAGATCTAAGCCCATGACGGTCCCCCGCAGGACCCCAAAGACCTGGTCGGAAAGAAGAGAAACACGTGACTGAACTTCCGGTTCTCTATATAGAACTTCCCAACTACATGTCTTCTTTTAGTCTTACGGGTATTTTAAGGGCCCAGGGGACCGCCGTGAGCTTGTGTCTCTTGTTCATTTCGGACATGACAGGATCCTAGGACGATTGCCGCTCATTAATCTACTTTCTGTTTTCTAACCACACAACATGTAATGAACCATGTAACCCATCTACTTGGCCCCCCTCCCAGCCAACGCGCTCGCCCTTGCCAACTTCGCATTCTTTGCCTGATCCCTCGCCTGGTCCCAGGCCCTCCCCGTCCCCCCCAGCTTAGCCTCCCGCTCCGCCCGCTTCGTCTCCTTCAGACTATAGGCCTTTTCTCTCGGATCAATCACCACGAGCTCGTCTTCCGCCTTCTTGCGATTCCGCAGGTCCTTACCCAGCTTATCGGCCGCGAAGGACAGCGAATGGGACATCCAGCCCTCGTCGTCGCTGTCTTCTTGGCCTTGTTGGTCATCCCAGGCCGTGCAGCTCTGGCAGTTGGCGATGAAGTGCAAGTCGCATAGCGCGGCTTCTTCTTCGCCTTCTGCTGTTGCTCCTGCTGCTTCTACTGCTTCTGTTCCCTCGCTGCCTTTCTCTGCATCTGGCTTGGATGTACTCGCTGGTGGTGCAGGTTTTGGTGGCACCTTTTCTAGCTTGGATTGGAAAGCACGTAGTAGGCTGAGAGAGGCTTGCTCGTCGGTAGCGCTGGCATTGTTGGCACCGATGCGTCGTTTTCTTGCGCGCATGGATGTCTTGGGGATCATGGACTCAAGGGCGGATTTTTTCTTGGTTTCATCGGCGGGTTGCTCCGAATAAATGGTTCGGCGCATGGAGGCCTTTAGGGCGGCAATGTCTTCATTGGCTTTCTCAAGGGCCGTCTTTTCTGGTATTGGTGGCTCGGGTCTACATGGGCTCTCTTCTGGCTCCTCTGGAGTTCTCTGCCTTGGTCGGCCTCTCCCACGGAGTTTGTCTTGCGGGGAGTCTGATTTATCGACGGCAGACCGACTCGGTGTCTTTTCAGTTTCAGCAGCTGTGGATATGGCCTCGGTTTTCTGGGCTTCTAAGGGAACCTTCTTCTTCTTCTTTGTCGTTGGTTTCTTGTTCGAATGCTCGGTCTCTTCTTGGTCATCTTCCTGTACAACCAGCCTGGTGTCAAATTTCGGCTTCTTCAGGGCAGGTTTCTCGACCTCCTCATCTCCTTCATCATCCCCAAAACTCAGCAGCTGCTTGCCCCCTTTCCTCTTCTTCTTAGACTTAGTCGTAGGCGCCGCCTTCTGTGTGGTGTGTATTGCGACCCTCGACCGCTTCTTCATGTCCTCAAAGGGATTCACCAAGATCTCCACCCTTTCAATCTTGACGGGGTACAGAGGCCTCCCTGAATCTGCGTCCACCTCTGACTCTCCGATCTTGGCCAAGTTGAAAATTGTGTCTCCAGCGACTCGTCCGAACAATGTATTTTTCCCATTCAATTCTTCCGTCTTGTCCAGAGTAAAGAAGAATTGGCTCCCGTTTGTATTTTCCCGGCTCTCGTTGGCCATGCCCAGGAGGCCCCTGCGATTGAACTTGAGGCGCGAGTGGAATTCATCTTTGAAGTGAACACCTGTTGGCCCTGCATTCATACCACGTCGCTCATCCATCGGCCATGGATCAAGATCGCCGCTGAAGGCGCCGCCGTCGTAAATGCATTCTCCGCCGTTGCCCGTCCCCGTGGGGTCACCACCCTGGAGAATAAAGTTGGGCACCAGTCGGTGGAATATCGTTCCGTCATAGTATCCATCCAGACTATGTTGAAGGAAATTGCGACATGTCAAGGGCGTCTGTTTGGCGAAGAGCTCGACGAGTATCTCGCCGAGTGTTGTGTGTATTATGGCCGAAGCCGTCGGCTGCGGCTCGAGATTGTAGATCGCAGACATTCTGTTCGCTGTTGAAAAGGCGTGTAGGCTTGGCCGAGCACCAACGCGCACCGTGGCAGGTGGCGATGTTTTGCGCCTTCTCTTGAAATTTTGCGGCGATCGCCTTGTCAGTCGGAGTGTGACAACGAAGGTAATGTGCTACCTGTATGACGGACTGCAGCGCGTCAGTCGGCGGACCCAGCAACTTTATCGATAACAAGTTGTAGCTACCTAGGCACCTATGTAGTACGTATCTATGTACTATCTACCTAAGCTAGGGACCTACCTTAGGTAGGTAGCCTAGGTACCGTTACCCAGTAATCTTCACGAGAAGATGAACAGGTTTTTGTTGATGTGCCATGTTGTGACGATCCGAGAGCCAGCCTCGAAACAGAATCGAGAGTCAACCGATTCGAGACAGCCGAGAACAGACCGCGTTCAGTGAGCGCGGAAAAGCTTTCGGGCCAAAGGGCATAGCCGCCAAAGCTGTGTTCAAAAAGTATCTGGATCACGAGATGAGAAACCCGAGTTATAGCGACAAGGCCAAGCTCGGATCTCTCGTGCACCTTCTTTTCAAATATTGTGGCTCTTTCAATGACGTCTGGACTGTGTCTGCTATTCAATGATCATCACTATGATATCAAAACATGATGATTTTCTGAAGTAAAATTATTCTACGGCTGATGTCGCGCCGCCTTCAGTATGTGAGAGACTCGCGTAACAGACTTAGGGATTTCTTTCAATTGACCCTTACGCAGTACACACCTCGCGGTCATATATTCTGTCGCGTTTGTCCTTGCCGTATCCCACGCCTTTGGACCGCCGAGGTGACAGAAATATTATATGGTTAGAATCGACTTGCAGGACTCATTGGTCAGCATCCTCAACTGAGCCTTTCGTCGGAGAATCCGCATCATGTCGAGGCAAACGCGCAGATCCACAGTCCAGATAGTGTACACTTGGACAAGATGCCATGAGTGAGATTCAGTCGCACAGGAAGCTCACGTGTGGATGACTCTCTTTCGACTCCAAGCTCACAGGCTGCGCACTTCCTGCATTAGTCGAGCCTGGACTGGCTGTTTACTAACCTGCCACATGCCGTAAAGCATTCTAGGCTGGACTTTCTTGCGTGATGTCTCGAATCGCTGCTGGTAAAACATGGCAAGTTTTGTCCAGGAGTCGCCTCTGAGGTCAGGGCTCCAGCGACTCCTATCAGTTCATTTCCAAGAGGTATTTGCGGCCGCCTGACGATATTTCGAATTGCTTGAGCTCTTTGTCGTGCTGGCCGAGAAGTCAGAGATATTCGGGATCGTAGCACGCGGTCCACGGTGTTTGGGTCCTTGAACCGATACACCATTTCACCAGAACCGACGCAGCGTATTCCCTATTGCAAGCATCGAGAGCACGAGGGCTGACCGAGATCGCACTGTCGTGACTCGTGATTTATGGTCAGCGAGCAATCGAAGTCTTTGAGCCGCCCATCCAGAGGCCCTGGCCCAGCCGTGTCGAAACAGTCGTTTCGAGGTCTTGCGTACCTTGTTTTTTGCGTTTACGACAGCGCAAGCAGCCCCTTCCAAGGATACTTCCTGACATACAGAGTATTGAACAGCTGCCTCTGGATAAGAGCCGCAGACAAGGGTCGTCCCCGTGATTACAGCTGCATGTCTGGAAAAGTCGCCGGCGAATCCCGTCAAGCAGCCATTGTCCCCTTGTCGGTGATATTACCTTACCCTCAAACCAAGCGCCACGTGATTACCAGGTAGTCATCCTCGCTGTTTCTGTCGAGAATTGTGCTTTGAAGTCATGGGACTTCCATACTCCATGTAGTGATGGATGCTCTGTTTTGGCCGGCACTCTATCTACTCGGGGAAGCATTCCTCGTCCTACCTATCATGCTGCACGACCTCAAGGGCACCAATCAGTCTTCAACGCTGACGTCAAGATCGGTTGATGGGGTACCCCACACGAGCGTTCCCAGGATCGAGGCCAGTGTGTGTATCTGTATGTTATTTCTCCGTACACCGGGCTGTGTAGACAGGACAGGTAGCGCGGGAAACATAAAGGCGCAAGGGACTTGCTGAGCATCGGTCCCGAATACTCCGTAGGCCGCAGCTGCGATACTACCTATTAGTCTTCACAGAAGCCGTCAACCTTATGAGCTACGGACTGCCTATTTTGGCGACGCAGGCGACCTCCTTTCGAGGCGACAAGACAGCAGCAACAGTACGATGAACGTTAACTGTTTAGCCTCGACCGTTGACACCATTATTTAGTGGCCAGTCTTCTCGGAATGGAGGGCAGCTGTCAAGTCTTCGTCACTTGCGTATGCCACGCCACGAGAGTCAAGCACGCAATGCTGTACAACCTCGATGCTGCGCTGCGATTGTTCGTCGTTTTCTGGCGACATCCTACCAGCTCATGATGCCATAGCTGGTTCCGAGTCTAGCCCATTGAGGTTCGGCAACAAGCTGCATCACAACAAGGTATCAAAGACTAGCTGCAGCGACTAATAAGGCGGGACGTTATCTGAATTGCTTCGAGAAGAGAGAAGGTCGTGATGGAGGTGTTACATACTTCCTGTTACATAGCAGGGGCTGCTGAGAGGGGCGGGGACAAAGTAATCTTCATGCCCCGCACTCGGATGCTCTGATGCTCTGATATTGTGACAATCTGACGACAATCAGGCCGATCAAGCCGCAGCGATATCTACTCCGTACGTACAGTGACATTGCAAAGCAACACAGCATGCTCGCACCAAGATTGGCGGAAGGCACGCCCATTGCCACAGCGGCGCTCAAAGTCGATGGAGCAGAGCGCGAGTCGCGGCGAAGCGAAGACCCCCGTCGTTTTTGGTTCAGTGGCCCCGCATGTCATTCAACATCCAGATTCCGAAGACTTGCATTGCAGGCTGCGGTCGCTTGTCTGATCATTGATGGCATTGGCAGCATTGGCAGCATTGGCAGCATTGGCAATTGGCAGCTCATCCGATGGAGCGGTGGTGATTGACGGGGGAAGGCTAGCCTGGTGATTATGTGCTAACGTGGCTAATCTGTTGTCAACTTGTCGTTCGCAAAGGATGGATTTCTTGGTGCCTCCGCATAAGCTCGTTGACTGGCCGAAAATGGCCGAAAGACGAGTATCTTGCCGGAAGTCTGACCAGTAACTACCTCCACAGCGACGGGACACTAGGTACAGTGGGTAGAGTTCTGACTCCTAGAAAACACTAGAAAACATGGACAGCAGACTGTAGGACTAGGCAGGAGCGCCTGACATGTCGCACTTGCCCCCTCGAAGTCGCCTGTGAATATGTATAATTAACCAGCAGCCCGCCACCCCCCCCCCAATCGCGCCAGGCCTGCGCCTTTCCTCCCTTGAGTTCCAACGCACCCAATCTTGTACGGTGTTGCTGCCATTTCCTCTTCTTCTTTATCCTTATCACACCCTCGGATCTGTCCGGTCCTATTTCTGAATACCTTTCTTACTTCAATGGAAGACGCTTGCATTAGATGTCTTGACGATTATTTCGGGGCCTCCCCCGACCGCCTCCGACCACTCATGGTGTCCCTCAATGGACACAATTCGTGGCTGTTGTCGTTTCCACGTCCATGGGCTGATCAGAAGCAGTCGGGGAGGGCATACTATCATGTTGTCTTAGATCCGTGGCTTGTTGGGCCTACGGAATTACTTGGGTCTTGGTTTATCCACATCGACTTGCCGTCATCACCAGCACTGCCAACTGCCGCGGCTGTGGAAACTGCCGCCCGCCAGATTGAGGATCTGGCTTCGGAGCACGTCTTGAAGAGGCGCATGTCCAATGAAGTCTTCAATCCATCTAGCTACATCGATGCCATCTTACTGAGCTTCCACTATTATGACCACGTGCACGAGGCTACTCTGCGAGACTTCAACGTACGCGTGCCCGTGATCGCAACCCGGCAGGCCGCCAACATTGTAAAGCCATGGAACCATTTTCGTAACGTGGCCGTCGTCCATGATTTCGGGCCCGAAACGACATGTTGGCGCACCTCGGAATCACACGCCGGATCTGTTCTTCCGTCGTGGCTGTCAATACTGCGCCTTCCTGGCCACCGTGAGATGAATTTCTCCATGGCCATTGTGTGGACGCACGATGACGAGCATGGACGTGAAGTGCATGAAACCATTTTGACTTCACCCAACGGCACTCTGCTGGACCAGGGGCCGCTCCGAGCGTTCCTCGACGCAGAACCCAAGACTCGCAAGCTGGCCATGCTCCACGGGCTAAAGGAGAGCCACGTCGGCGGGAAGCAGGCCAGCTTCGGGGCCACAGGAGGCTTGAAACTGTATAGAATGCTGGGCGAGGTTCACTACTGGGTTGTGTCGAACGATTCACTGTTGAACTACACCGGCAAATTTATGCGGTTATCGCGTACGGCCGACACGCCGCGCACGTTGGAATGGGCGCTGGACCAGGAGGTTTCCGAAAAGACTGTTCGGGAGAGACCTAGCGTTCACAAGGTCGCCAATGGAAGATGTTTGATATTGGACGCGTGATACATCAGCTAGGAGTTGGAAAGCGAGCATTTGCTTGATATTTGGTCGCTGTACGGCCGCATGCGTCATATGTGCGAGAGCTAGTTTTAGCATGTATTTACGTTTGTTTTTTCTTTGCATCTGTTCAATTCAATGGTAATGTCGTTTCTACCACTCTCGCAGTGCTACATGGTCAACTGAACAAAACGCCATCTGTCTGGATGCTCATTCCAGCCTGCGCATGCGTCTCCTCCTTCTCTCCTGTCTCCAGCTCCAGACAAACCCATTGTTGTTCACCACTCGAGCAAACAATCCATTCACAGAATGCCTGCCCAGCCGCCGAGCACATTATGCCAAGACAACAACAAGACAAGAAGCGTCCCAATCAGAAGCTCGCACCTCCCGTCCTTGAAACTTATTACAGCTTCTTACGTATAGTCTGAACAAAAATCCCTGGCTCATCCCGCAGGGTGAAGCCCTCCTGTCACTCACGCGCGAACGCCAAGAAAACCGTCGGGCCAAGCGTCGACCTTGCGGGGGAAAGGGGGGTCGACGGCTCACAACTCACGACTCACGAGTCACACACAGCCTACAAGTCCAGAACAGAGCCCGCCACTTCATGTGCTTTGCGACAGGTGTATCCCCCCTTAGATTGCTCGTGTGTTGGATCACTGGGATGCGAGAAACGTGAGCTATTGGCGATAATAAGTTAATAACATGCATCTCGGCCATGCTTGTCCGTTCCTGGGGGCTGTGTAACGGCCAAGCGCGTGCACTTTATAGTGTCACGGGCAATTCTGTCTGCTGGCAGCTGGAATCATGTTGCAGGACGCGTCGGGTGGTTTGTAGCTTACGGAGTACATACTAACTAGCCATTGAGTTGTCAGTTGCAACTACGGAGTGCCTAGGCATGTTACTGCTCGGCAGCACGGGGTATCATAATCCCAAGAGGTAGGTATACCGCACACCTGCTATAAGTGGCGATGCAAGATGGATCGTGGGCCGTCCATACACCTCCTATTCCCGCCTTATCGCAAATGCAACCCTGATAAGAAGAAGAAGAGGGAGACGAAGAAGAAAAGAAGGAAGGTGGCGATCATGGTTCCTTCAGGCTTCCACCACGGCTTCCAGTCGCTTTCCCCTTTTCGGCCAATGTCTTGATTATTTCACTGTCTTACTATGCGGCCCCTACTCTGTAGATTCTTAACAGATCCATCCGATACTGGCGTGTATCGTCAACTCATTTCGGTATCGCTACCCGCCTCGGGTGCATGATGACAGACAGCATTAGGTACATAGCTACCTCATATTCGTAGCTAGGTATGCCTCGTCGCAGACTCGCAACTGGCACTGTGTCATCACTGCTCGGCGCTCTGCGCCTTTTTTGTGTGTATACGGAGTAGGTATGTAGGTAGGTAGGTGGGTAGGTATGCGTGTATTTTTGCTTAATTCCCCGTTTCTCCATGTCAGGGGTCGGCAAAAATCTCTGAGAGCGGCACAGCTCGCGCCTATCCAAGCCCCAAGTGGCTTACGGGAGCCCCGGCCCCCTTCCCCTGTTTGACACATGAAGTCTTCAAATGTGATATGTACATATGTATGTACATGCAGACAGTAGCGTGCATGCGTTGTATATCAGTAAGCCAGCCCGCTTCGTGTGGCATCAGAGTTGTGGATCGACGTTACCCTTCTCAGGAGAGGGGGAGCTGATCAAATGGAAAAAAATAACTTCTTTGTTGTCGGTGTACAATCGATTTCCATCATCTATGCCTTGTCTTGCTTGGAAACATTGGGTCTATGTATGTAATATGAATGTAGCTTTGGCGGTATGGAAGGCCGGGTATAGCACAAGTGAGCAACTGATAACTACACGCTCTCTAATCCAGATACGGGATAAAAGTCGCAAAGACCGATTGACCTCTGCGCTAATCTGAGCAATCACATGCTTATGTGCTCGGTACATATGTATGATGTTGGGCACATACCTAACTACATACTCCGCATGCAAATGAGACAGAGACGAACTGCGCGCCAGGTACGATTTCAGTCGGCGCCAGGTACGGTCCACTCTTCACCCCACTTTTCTCTTCGAACATGTACCTCGCCCAAATTACAGTGCAAGCCAGAGGACAAAGTCGCCGTGCGATTTTACAACCACATGCGGTTGTACGCATAACCCTCGCGCCTTGTCACGTTCTAAACAGCTACGAATTCACATTTCTCAGTAGGGAGTGAAGATCAGACAAGTAGAGGCATTCATGCAATGAGAAAACGGTGTTTTTGAAGGTAGCTAGCTTAGAAGAAGAGAAATGGAATGGGGCGCTGAGGCATACGAGCAGGTGAAGTGCGCGACAGGGCCTTTGGATGAATAATTCTACCATCGCCAATTGCGCTTAGATACGCCAATTATCCTCCACTCTGAGTATCCGGGATGACTCCCTCAGAATCTCAGACAATAGTCAGAGCCTGTGATACGATTTACTGCTCTGAGCGAACCCTCGAGCCACTTGTGACGCCTTCGCGCGGCCGTTCGAGGCTCGTAGGGCCTCACCTTTTTCTGTTCCATATCGCTATTCGACAGGCTTGGCACTCGGACGGAGGGGCCTTGCCGCTATACGCGACGTCTGTCACGAGGAAAACAGGGCCGGCGATGGCTGACTCCTAACTCGAGAGGTCGACGCCGGCACCGGGCAAAGTTATTATCGAGAACTATCCGAGATAAGAGGAAGAGGCTCTCCGGGCTCTATAGCTGGCGCAGATACTTGAGTCGGCTCCCAATCGGCGGCAGTGCTGATGATGATGTCCGTCTGCTGCTCCTTCCGGGACACTCGTGGCCGGCCGCGAAGGCTTATGCCGTCCTCGGGTTCCCCAATGAAGAGAAATTAGTCTTGGCAATCCTATAATTCGTCAATATTATCTAGGGCGAAATCGCCGCGTGTTTCCTCTCTTGCTAGGGGCATTCCCAAATTCCAACACCAGCGGTGATGACACTAGCTCATCTGTAGCTTCTCATCTCGTGCAATGACGCCGGCGATGTGATGACGGCATGGGGGACCGTACTGCTGGCCGAAAGTATTCCGACATCGCGGTCAAGGCTTGTCAGCCGTCGCGATAGCATCGGGTGGCTAAAGCGATGTGTGATCGTTGTAACACGTGGGTGGCCGTCGTCGTCGTCGAGTTTTATGACGGTGCGAAGAAATTTGAGGAGCTTGTATGCACTGTCTTTTAGCGCGGGGCACAACGGAATCAGATTAGTTGAGGGGTATAAATTGTGGATCATTCCTGGCGCCGACTGAAATCGTAAACTACCTGGCGCTTGTGCAAGACGAAAAAGTCTGGGAGCAAGTAAGACGCCATCTACATAGGTACCTAGGTAGTCTACATCCAACGTGGCCACAACATCGCGTGACTACCGTACTCAGTACGATGCCTTACTTAGCTCGAATGTGCACCCCGTAAAGATCCGGGGACCGCGCCGGCGCCGCGCCACGTCTCCGATTCGGCCCTCCGGCCAGCCCAACCCGGAGGTGAATCTTGTTCTTCGAGTGCTTATGCCCGTATTGTTGGCGAAGCGAAGCGGAGCCATTTCTACACACTCGAAGGCTCTCAAATCTCTATGGCTTAGTCATGGAAAGCTTGGCGAAGTGATTGGCCAAGCACAGCTTCTGTCACGACCTGTACGGGCAGGGACTGGCAATGCACTATATAACCATGATCAAGCTGCATACGTGCAACTTGGTCACTTGACCTTTTGGGCGGAACGGGTGGTTATGCGTTCCTCACAGCTTCGTCCCTTCGCCCACGGCGTCACCATATTACATAGGTATTCACTTACAGCACGAGTTACGTCGTAGCATACCTGTGGCACGGTAAGCCACACAATCAGAAGAGAACTCAAGTAGTCTTGTAGCATAGTTTGGTAGTTATGAGGATAGTCTTGTAGTCTTTACAGTGGTCTCGTAGTTTTTGGCCATCTTGTGGCCGGACAAACCCCAAACCCCAAACCCCAAACCCCAAGCCACGAAGTAAACAAAGGCGCTATACGTCAAGCGCCCACAATCTCCGAGAAATATGAGCGGGCTTGAGAAAAAATGACAATTGCTTCGCACCTTGAAGTAGACTCATGCCCTATCTCAGCATGCTAGCGCGTAGGAGGACTTTTTTCTTCTCCTCTAGACTACAAGGCTCTCTCACTCTGTTTGCCCATCTACTCTACTCGTCTACGGTCTTTCCCATCTGCACTTTATCCGGTAGCATTATCTTTTCACTCTCCGACCTTTCATTCTCACATCCTCTTCTCATCTTCGTTGTCACAAAATAAGAAAGAAGCTACAAAACAAGGGATAACACAAGACAGCAGTGAACACCACCAGCTCTCCCGGGACCCGATGAAAGCTCACTCCGTTTTCAACATACTGCTACTCGCAGCCGCATCCCTGGCCCATGACATCACTTTGCAGACCGGAAAACGGCATGAGAAGTGCAGAAGAGGTAAAATTAGCTGTGTTTTGAAAGACACATTTTTCTTTCAGACCAACCATGCACCCCCCCTCCACTGTCCAGTGTCCATCCACCCCACCTTCTTTCTCTCCAAAAACTCCCCAGTCCTTGCAACATTTATGATGTGAAGCTAACTCGTGAACTGGGAGGGGGGGTACTTCTCCCACTCTCTTTTGCCATTACAGCTATCGTTGATAATAGGACTGGGTCGCTTATCTGTTATTCGATCTTCTTGACGAAGGTGACGCCTAACCCCGTGTAAGTGATCATGGAGACGGAGCTGCTGTTAAAGGACCAAGAAGGGCTATAAGTCGAAGCGTAAAGCTGGGTTTCCTCTGCTCACGTTCTCGTGTATCATGTGCCTTGATGCAGCGGGGATGTTGAGGCCGAGGTCCTAGCTAAATTGTCAGCCTTTTCTCATCTTCTCTTTTGCCTCTTTCTTCCCCTTCTCACCTCGCTTTGTTTTCTTTCTTTCTTTCTCTCTCTCAATGCCTTCTCACTTTTCTCGTTGTTCATTCTTTCTTTGGAAATGACCCCGTCTTGTCATCACGAGTCGACATCCTTTCCGTTCGTCCGTCCGCTGTTCCAGCAGTTCACTCCTCTATCCGAATCCATACATGTAGCCTGTCACCTCTACCACCTTCAACTCACTCACTACCCTCACTCACCACCCTCGCTCACCACCCTCACAGCACCACACCAGTCCTCCTCACCAGAACCGTCTCCTCAACCACAACCGTCGTCTTCACCGTCACCGAAACCGCATACCAAGCCGCTACCACCACCCTCCCCGCCTCTGCGTCACAACCCAATACCGTCCGCTTCGCCCGCGCGCGGCAACCCTTCATCAACAGCGACGACCACGAGGGCCACGAACACAGCAACCCCCCCGCCAACCCCGCCATCTCAGTCATCAAACACAACCCCAAAGTCATCGACCTCACCACGAATACCAAGTACACCAAGCATCACTCCAGGCACAAAATCCACTTGTACCAAATATCCAGCACCCTCACCATCGAAGCTGCCTGCCGACGCCCCGGGCGCTACTTGCCAGCCTGCTTGCACATCATTGGCAATGAGCCTTGTTTGACTATCCTCCCGACACCCACCAGCTTCAACACCATGACGGAGCCTCTCAAGTACCCGGTCGTTACGATCAGCAAGGTCGTTACGGCGCATATTGTCTCGCTTATTGTGGTTACTATGCCTGTGGAGGGTCCGAAGGTGATTTCGGTGTCTGTCTAGGTTCAAGGTTGTGTTTTGAACGCACTGCGCAGACTGCTGTCTTGGTTCGTGTTCACTTATGTCCTGATGCGGGCTGCTGTAGTGCTTCATGCAGCCGTGTTGGGGCGGAATTCGTTGCTTTTTGTCTTCTCATGTTAGCCTCTTGCGCACCATAGACTGGTGAACTGATTTATGTACGCGTGTAGAATTCTGCGAATCCCTTTTTGCGTTTTATCTTAGCTTCTGGCTTGCTGAAAGTTATGCGGTCGCCATCTAATTGAGGTGAGAGGGCATATTGGAAGCCTGTTTTGCTTACCACGACAAACACGCACTTATCGTGTATTACGAAGTACTTGTTTGAGTACTCAGTCAACCGCAATTACCCAAAATACGCCCGTCGGCACGCCAGCACGCCAGCACGTAAGATATCGACGTGCAAATCGTCGAATATGGATATATTACATCACAAATCAGGGCCATTGACCATATTGCATGTTTGGCCAGCCTATCATCGACGAGGCCGACTACTCAGCCGGAGCACCTTCCACCCCCCTGTCAACTCGACCATCGATCCATGGGAAAACAGGGCATTTGGAACTTAATTTATTGATATTTATCATATCTCAATAAATGAGAATCTCGTCCCACATCATCGCAGTTATTCCCCGTCGTTCAGATTCGATCACCAGCTTTCAAGTTTCAACCAAAGAGATGACCACCCAGTCTTACAGCAACACTCTTGTTCTGAGTGTAGTTAGCCAATGCTGCCTCACCGAGCTCGCGGCCGATACCCGACTCCTTGAAACCGCCGAATGGCCTGTCATCTTTGTCAGTACGCATGTCTGCCATGACCAGCAGCCAAAGGAGGGGGGGGGGGACTTTAGCCACGTACAGTTGGTGAGAAAGCATATTGTAGCCTGCAGGACAAAGAAGCCAAGGTCAGTTAACACAACTCAAATACCTCAACTAAAAAGGAGGGCAAATACTCACAATTGACCCAGACGGTACCAGCCTTCAACGCGTTACAGACGCGAATGCTCGTGTTAAGGTCCTTGGTGTGAATAGCAGCAGCAAGACCGTACGGAGTTTCGTTGCTCAGCCTGACGACTTCTTCTTCATCCTTGAATTTGGAAATGGCGCAGACAGGACCGAAGATTTCTTCCTTCATGATCTTCATGTCCGATCGTACGTTGCTGAAAATGGTAGGTTGAATGAAATAGCCCTTGTCGCCATGTCGTTCGCCACCGACTTCAATGGTAGCACCTTCATCCTTGCCAGACTGAATGTAGCTCATGATACGGTCATACTGGAGTTGACTGACCTGAGGACCCTGGAAGGTATCTTCCGCAAACGGATCGCCGACTTTGTTTTTTTGGGCACGCTTCTTGAAAGCTTCAAGGAATTGGTCGTAGATACCTTCCTGGACGAAGATTCGGGTACCTGCGCAGCAGCACTGCCCATGGTTGAAGTAAATTCCAAAGTTGACCCATGAGATAGCTTGTTCTATATCGGCATCGTTAAAGACAATGTTTGGAGATTTACCGCCAAGTTCAAGGGTGACCTTTTTGAGGTTTGACGATGCAGCAGCCTTCATGATAGTACGACCGACGATCGTCGACCCTGTGAAAGCAACCTTGTCGATGTCCATGTGAGAGGAGATAGCAGCGCCAGCAACCTTGCCGAACCCAGAGAGGAGGTTGAAAACACCAGGCGGGAACCCGGCCTCCTTGACAAGGTTGGCAAAGACGAGACCAGATAATGGTGTTTGCTCGGCAGTCTTCAAGATGATGGTGTTGCCGGTGGCCAAGGCAGGGCCAATCTTCCAGGCCAGCATGAGAAGAGGAAAGTTCCAGGGAATAATTTGGCCGCAGACACCAAGCTGTGAGTTTAAGCGTAAAGCCAAAAAAGATCATTGATCAGTGGACTGTGGCTATCTTGGCGCAAAAAGCTGCACTCTTCAGCAGTGAAGTGAAATTAGACTTACCGGCTCAGGACGTGTATAGTGAAACATGTCAGGGGCAATGTCAATGGTCTTGCCCTCGATCTTGTCGGCCCATCCACCGTAGTATCTGATGCACCCAGCAACGGCACCAACGTCAGCCTTCGCCATGGAGATGGACTTCCCATTATCGAGGGACTCGACAGCAGCAAGAATGTCCAGGTTCTTCTCCACAATGTCGGCAAGCTTCATCAACATGTGAGAACGCGCTTGCGGAGTAACCTCCTTCCATACTGTCTCGAAGGCTTTTCGAGCCGCGGCGACGGCTATGTCGACATCCTTTTCCGTGGCTTCGCAAACCGACGTAATGACTTCCTCGGTGGTGGGATTGATGACTTCGAATTTCTTCTTGTCAACGCCCTCAACCCACTCGTTATTGATGAAGCTGGAGGGAGTATGTTAGTGAATAGCTACAGCGGCAGGAGCTTGTATTCTTTTTCAAAGACTCTTTCAAACACAGTCGTTCTACTAAAACTTACAGGCCAATCGGCTGTTGATAAGTACCAGTGAGTGGGGTCTTGAGCTCGACCGTCAGAGACATGTTGCTGAATCTGTAAGAATCACTGTTGGAGCTGTATGCAAAGTTGCTCGCAATGAGAGTTCGCGAAGGTGCCTCGACGACAGAACAGCAGCCAAAAGATTGAAGTCAGCGAGGGGAGGAAACGCAGGTGTATTTCGAGGCGCGAGCACGGGTCCTTTGTAGGTTCATCGGTTGGGGCGGGGCCGGGGAAACGGAACATGGCGTAGGTACGGTGCATCACCTCGGTGGCGGTTGCCCATGTTGGATGTCGTGAGGCAACTGCCATGGAAGCCCCGCGTTTGGCTGGTGCGTCGTCAAGTCGACCACTGCAGGAGCGAACGACGACACATACATATGTGCCACCGAGCTAACTGCCTGCCACTTTCAAGGTTTGGCTTTCCCCGCAGCCAAGTGGCCAATCTTGGATGAGGTGGGCGGAAGATCCGAGGCCTGAGGTCGCGTGCCCCATATAAGCTTATGACGCTTCGCCGCCCTCTTGCTCGGGCTGGAAGCATTTTTTCTTGACGAGTTCCGATGTTGTTGACGAGAACCTTGTCTTCGTTCCCCGTTATACATCGGTATATGCTCCGGAGTCCGTACGGAGTACATGTAGATGTATGGAGTGGATCCGCGCGGGAAGGAGGGGGGCCGGGGCGACATCTTGGTCCCGAGGTTTGTGATGTTGTCGCCCGGTAGATGAGATTACATACATGTACCGGTATGTACAGAGTACATAATGGCTTGCGCCCGCCTTCGGTGCAATATCCATCGATTACATAGCTTTGTTCGTATCCATCGTATCCATGCATCCGGTCAAACCAATAGCGGCCTTTGTGATACGTGTTTCGCTCCACTCGACAGCACGTGGTTATTTCACCGTGCACAATACTGTATGTGTCACGGACTGGTCAAGCAGTTGGCACTGTGGAGACAGGCTGCGGGTTGTGGGTCCCGTAGACTCACTGGAGGAGATGGAAACTCGACGCGATCGCGCTGTGGTTGGAATTTTCCTTCTGTCTTCTCTATCTTTCTTATTCTCAGTTAATACATTCGAATCGGTAGTGTTTCGGCCTACCCAAATTCTTGTGCTATGACAGTATGTTACCTCCCTAGGGTATACCGACGTGTGCGGGTCATTCACATGCAGAGAAGTGTCGGCGTCGAGTCCCAATTAGAACGGCCTCGACTTTAAAGTAGAGATCCAGACAAAAGGCATTGTCATTCTGGTCCAGGAGAAACTTTCACTTCAAGTGCTTGTTCGACCTGATAGCTTTGCAGAATTGCAGGGTGCCCAGGTCAGGTAGGTAGCAATCAGTACACTGTACGGAGTAGTTACAGCCTACAGGTAAGGTGACGGGGAATGGGTGGGTCCCAAGTTCCAACAAGCCAACGGACTGCGCCACCTTTTTTTAGCCCGTCGCGATCGCGTCGCGGCGTCGGTGACTTACCCGCGTGCTCTGACCTCTAATCCGAGCCATCTGTCAGTACTGTCTCTGACTTCTCTGCAAATACATACCAGAAAGTCGACGAGCGGAGCAATCTAGCAGTTGTACGTTTATCTCGCCCCCAAAGACCTCTTGGCGCCGGAAAAATGGCCATCATAAGTTATTTTCCCGAGATCGACGTTCGGGTAAGCATCAGTGGCCGGCCAGCCACAGAGTACCCTTCGCCTGACCAACGTGACGACAATGGAGATATGCGCTCTGGCGCAGGCCGTGGTGCTGTACGTACTCACGAGTGCTACATTGAATCGAAATCTGACCAGAACTATACTATCGACATCTCGGTTACCCCCGAGTTTCGCCTTCCACCCACCAAGAGTCTGCTAATGTACTTGGCGGTCGACGGACAAAAGTTTCACGGTGTCTTCACAACCCTCAAATCACGGAAGGGTACACCAGAGCCTTTTAAACACTCCTTTATCGGACCACAGCGCGCATCGTCCAGCCCTGGATACATGATCCAGGATAAACTGACTTTTTCGCCCGTGTTGACTGGTTGGTGTGCTTTACGGTCTTCTCCTATTGGCTATAGCTCGTGGTTGACTGACAATTTGTTGATAGTGGAGGAGAGTTCAAAGACAAAACTTGAGAGAGATGCCAAGATCGTTGCCAATCTAGGAATTATTGAACTCGAGGTTTTTCTCGGCACAGTATCACAAGAAAAGTGTTGCGCATTGCCCTCTCGACGGAGTCAAGATGAGGCCCTCACCATAGCTGAGAAAACCATGAAAGGAAAAGAACTGTCCCATGGCACAACGTATGCTACCAAGAAAGATTGCCGCGAGTTTAATCTAACCAATATAGGTATTCTCGGGGCGAGACTGTCTTGAATCCCCGGAGCCGTTCAGCTCGCGACCGTGAACTTTTGGCAGTATACAAGTTTCACTATCGATCTCACGGTACGTCCGCGATTGTTTCTGCGGTGGGAAAGAATGAGAAAAGGGGGACAAGAAGAATAGCGCTAATGCTCACATTCTTTAGACGCGCTCCAAAGAGAAATGATTCTGCCACCGCGGGATCCAGCCGGTTCGGATGAAGTTTCAGCCATGACTGAAGATGAGGCACGATCCTTGGCTGAACAGTATTTACGCTTGAAACGGGAGCCGCAAGTCAAATCGGTACGGCAGCCAGAGAAAGACACTACACAATACAGGATTTTCTTTTGGACAGTTTCTAACTACTTGACAATAGGAAGATAAGAAACCCTCAATATCCAAGCGCACGATTGATCTCACAGAAGACGATGGCGCGCAAGGATCCGGGCGTGGCCGAGTCAAGAGGCCAAAAGCAACAGATGATGGATGTGAAGTTATTGACCTGACGTGAATGGAATAAGTTTGCAAAATAGCACAACCTCCCATAACCCATAATCCAACAGGCAGGGAATGAGCTGTAGGTATAGGAGTCATTGCCAAGCATTGAAAAAGGATCAGAGATGTGGCCGAGTGAGTATGGCATGAGATGTACTGTGCACCGTGTAGGAAAGGTGGTCTGCATGGACCGTCTGGTGCAGGATACTTTCCGTCTACGATACCAGCAGCTGTTGTTGATGATTCATAACTGATATGTAGTACCTACCTGCAAAGTCAAGTGCATGTTGTTGCGCGGCGCATCAATTTGTTCGATGGACGAATGAGTTTGGAGTCCTGACTCCTGGACTCTGCTGGAGCTTGACCCACCGCGCCAGAAGCCACCAGACCGGATTGGGACGACGACGCCTTCAACCTCCGCTTGTCATGACGTGCCAAGCTACGCCCCGGTACGTCTGGGAATCTCGACCCTCATCTCAATGCTCACCCTCATCTCGCCCGAAAACACCCAAGCGGAAATGCTGTGGCTGCCGTCACTTGGCCATTCGCACACTCCTCGGCCACACTGAGCGTCCTGTTTGTTTCTGCTCTTTCAACCATGCCGCCTGAAGTCCAGAGCAACATTCGTGTCTTCATCCAATGGCACGACCAGACTGTCTTCGCTGGCGAGGAGGTGAAGTGCACAGTGACCTTCAAGAACGTGGCCGCGACGACGAACCGAGCACTACAGCGAACACCGCCGCACGAACAACAGAAGGCGCAGGGAGAACGCCAGCGGTTGGGAGTGCCGCTGCAAGCGCGTGCCACCAAGGGAAGCGTCGGGCTCACGTCGCCGGCTTCGATCACAACGACCAGAGGCCATCGCAGGTCGGCCCTCTCTCTCAGCGTCTCGACATCCCACGCGCACAGCCGGTCTGGCTCCCTACAATGGCCGCAGACTGCTGGCGCCGGAGACAGCGACTGGCTACCAGGCCATAACCACAAGCGATCGTTGTCCATTGTGTCCATTGGTTCAACTGGAACGGCCGAGGAGCACGCACACCGCAGTGAACCGCCGTCGAGATCCCAACGCTCTCAGCGCAGCCATAACCGTGCGGCGAGCTTGCAAATTCCGCTTCAAGGGCTGGCTTCTGCTGGCTCGGGGCTTCAATCAGGTGAGTGGACAGACTTACGCGTGCCCCCGCTGCTCTTGGCCTTGCGCTTACATCCGAGAAATAAGCACCGTTCCTGAGTCGACTCGCCAGCTCCCCGTTGCTCAATTCGTCCTATCCCCCCGACCGATTTGGTCGATCCGGCCGATTGCCTGCTGCTACGACAGCACCAGGTACACCTAGCTTGGCCAGCCATCCAAGGTCCCCGAAATCGACCGCAGCACATCAAATGCCAGAGTTCCGATTTCCTGCCGCGTCGCCAACAGAACATGACGAACACCCAAGTTCAAATGCGAACGGCGTAGGTGGTCTACTCAGTCCCGAAAGGAGTACATTTTCCAATAGTCACAGGGGACACAACGGCCACCTCAATCTGGCTATCCGATCTAAAGAACACCCGCCTAGTGCGGTCGAGCGTCCAGCGGCTCGAATTCTGACCAGTGACACGATTCCAGGAGGCACACCACGCAGTAGTGGCGAGTTTTACACGATAAGCAATCATTCATCGGAAACGTTGGTCTCGGAATACGTGACACAACCTCCAATACGAGGCAATGGACGACCGCCGCATCTGAGACGCATATCTGGAAAGCCTGTACCACAACAACAAAAGAAGCCAGAATCATTAATGATGGGATATGCACAGATCCAAGGAAACTTCACACTAGACGGCTCCCTGGTCAGCCTCGGCCCTTTTGAGCAAGTCAAACAAAAGGGCGCTGTAGGAGGCCGAGGTGGAGGCGTAATTGGCGTTGAGCCGACAAAGCGAGAGTCTGGTCTGCTGAGAGGCCTCGGGTGGGGGACCATCAGCAACTCTCTGGGCGATCTCTTAGGCGGGGGAGAGTTGAGCACGTTAAAGGAGATGCGCGGAGCGGTGAACTCGAGATCCGTCCCGCTTCTCAGCACGCCACAGTCGATCCTGTTCGTAGACTTGCAGCTGGCTTCGGGAGAGAGCCAGTCGTACGAATACAGCTTTCGCCTGCCCAAGGGACTACCGCCGACGCACAGAGGCAAAACCATTAAGATTTCGTACAAACTCGTTATCGGGACTCAGCGAGCAGGAGGTGCCAGGGAACAGCAGGTGCGGTCGGTTGAGATTCCGTTCAGGGTCCTGGGAAGCGTCAACAGTCATGGCGAGATTCTCGGACATGATCTCATGAATCCGTACATCCTGCTACGAGACACCGCAGTAGTTGACAGCCTGGGGAGGCGCCCCAGGGCGCACAAACCGAGAGCATCATTCGGTCGACCGGCCACCATGGATGAGTTTCTCACTTACGTCGATGATCTCTCGACGAGGCGAGACGCATCGACGGCTATGGCTTTGCTATCCCCGACGGAAACGCCCACCGAGCGACGCAGCAGTAGCCCAATCACATCGCACGAAGCCGTCACCACGGCCAAGGAAGCGATTCACTTGGCAATCATGAGGAGCAACATGTCTAGTGACGGACAACAACCTCAACACAGCGCTAACCGGTTCGAGATCTCCCGCAACGGACAGCGCGTCGGGGTCGTCATGCTCACAAGACCAGCTTATCGACTAGGCGAAATCGTGACCATGGCGATTGACTTTTCTGATGCAGATATAGCCTGCTACGCAGTCCACGCCACGCTCGAGACGTGCGAAAAAGTCGACGCCTCCGTGGCAGTCCGATCGGAAGCAAGCCTGCAGCGTGTGACTCGCAAGGTCTACGTGGCTTCCTCCGAAGCAGCCGTGTACTCGCGGCGAATTGTCTTCACGCCCACGATTCCCATCTCCGCGACGCCGGAATTCGTCACGAGTAGTATTAGCCTTGAGTGGAAGATTCGGATTGAGTTCGTGGTTCCTCATCAGGGAAACGAGGATGTATTATCACCGAATGCTGCGGGTGCGGAGGTGCAAGTACCGCATCCGTTGCTGGAGCAGCTCTCGCATGACGACAAGGGCGGGCTGGTGCTCGTGGCGATGGAGAATCTGGCGTGCGAGAGCTTTGATGTTTGTGTGCCGCTAAAGGTTTATGGGGCGGTTGGGACGGGTTTGGAGAGACTGGAGAGGGATGAAGCTTCTGAGGAGGGGCTGCTGGTATAGATGTAAGTGTTGAGTGTAGGAGCAGGATGACATTTAGATGGCGACGGGGGCGTTCTACTTTGAGGGGTCATGTTTATTGAGATGGCTCCCATCTTTGGATAACAGGGTGGTGGGCGTTGCCTTGACGTTTTTAGGGAGATGCTTCTCCATGTTGAAGGTCACTTACCATATCGAATACCACAATATTCGCGTATCTCAATCGCTCGGAATGGCCTTAACGCACTGTGTATGTACTTCGTGAATCGTACGTATGTAGGTACATATGTACCTACATAACCTTCAAGTTCCCCTGAGAGGGATGAATGACGTTGTGGTGAAGCCAGGGGTGCCCCAGTTGGATGTGCATCCTCATCTTACCTACTTACGGGACCGTGCTTTCATTTCATCATTCGCATGGCCTGTAGGTACTCTGGACAAGACGGGTATGTAGTAGAAAAGGTAAGCATTTTTATTTTGGCCGATTTTTGTGATGAGTCGTCCGAATGGTTAGGCCAAGCCAATGACATTGGGCTCTGCGTATATTAGACTGTAGGAGACTCGTGGTTCTCTCGCGAAACACACGTCCTGCGAAACATGAGGATCCCCAAAATACCCAAAATACATACCTGCTCGTTGTCGACTTTCCAATCTCGGCTCAATTGCCTAGCAGCAGGGGCCCGACAGCGGCAGCCAACCAGAGGCAAAGATGGGGCTTGCCAGCCGAGTTTGCGGAGTACACTCTACAGCAGATAAGGTGGGGAGCTCACAGCTGTTGCAGCTGGCAGTGGGGAGCTTCCTTGCCATTCCCTGTCACCGCCGCCCACATGGCACACGCACGCGCAGAGGAAAAAAACAAACCTGGTACTTATGTACGGAGTACATACAGATCTTCGTCTTCTTCTTCTTGCAATTTTCTCCAACCGCATCGCCGGCAGCTTCACTTGGTGTGCGGCAGTCCAGCGTCTTGTGCTCACTGACTTGCTCGTCTTCGTTCTGCCATCAGGAGATTTGGCTCCTGGTATCGCGATAGCTTGACCGTCGCCCGCCGACACAGGATTGCAATTTGCAGCTAGCGGGAAGTACATGACTACCAACTCTCTGCGAGTCTGCGTAGTTGACCGGACCGTTGGAACGCTCCGTTAGAACTTGGTGGCTTGTTGCGTTGGTGGCTTGCTGACTTACACCGCCGCCCCCATCGAGCCATTGCTTTTACTTCCGAATAGCATCGCCATACTTCCGCAACAGCTTACTATACTCATTACTGCCGTTTCACGCTGCGACCTGCAGTTTCACGACACTCGGATAGCGTTTTCGAGCAGACTTCCGCCCTTCTGGCCTCTCTTCGCCTCTCTTCGCCTCTCTTCGCCTCTCTTCGCCTCTCTTCGCCTCTCTTCGCCTCTCTTCGCCTCTCTTCGCCTCTCTTCGCCTCTCTTCGCCTCTCAACTGCCTCCACCGCTTCTCTCTGGACCCGCGCCTTGCTCCTTACAAACCTGCTTTCATTCAGCTTGAAACAGCCCGTATCGACACATTGTTCAATGAGACCGCTGAGCTCGCTTACCAAGCTGTGCGTATGACTCTTGCAAGAGTCAACGGCCATGAGATGGCTGCCACTGCAACGCCCTCCAACAACCGGCTGAAGCTGACGCCCTCCAACTCTCCCCATATTACTCGCCCCTCTCGACCTACAACGCGTGGACGCCACATGCACGAGTCACGGCTGTCTCTCAAGAGAGTCGTGGGCACTACTTGCCGCTCGCCGACTGGCTTTGACACTTTAAATTCCTCGTTTGCCTACATCGCTGGCGCAGCCGCCATTGTTGTTGACGTCGAAGGCCATCTTTATTCTCAGCGATTCTTTAGGGCCCGTCCTACCGCTGTGCCGGTCTATGCAGTCTCGTCCTCCCAGAACAATCCCTCGACACCGATTGCGACTACACCAAAAGCCAATGATAGCCGTAATCGGACTGCTCCGAACCATCGCGACGGGCCTTGCAGCCCTGGAGATTGGTCAGATTATCCTACAGGGTCCAAGACATGGACGAGCCGAGAGAGAATCAAGGCGGCTACCTGTTTAGCTTTGAGCTCGGACGGCAGATTCCTGGCGGTGGGCGAAACGGGCTATGCACCCCGCGTGCTCATTTTCAGCCTCCTGGATGCGTCTTCGGATGTCCCCCTTGTGTCTATCAGTGAGCATGCATTCGGCGTGACAGCTGTCGCCTGGTCCGCAGACTCCAAATATCTTGCATCATTAGGCGCTGCCAACGATGGCTATCTTTTCGTCTGGAAGATCGACCCCCGAACAGGAGCCGCAAAACTTTTCCAGCAAAACCGATGCACTTCCTACATCAGGGACATGGTCTGGATGGACAACAGTCTACTCACACTCGGTGTGAGGCATGTCAAAGTCTGGAAGATTGAAGATGGTTCGTCTCCGTCACCGACGAGGCACAAGTTTGCGGGCGATGCTATTCCTGGCAACACGGCAGCACAACACAAGACCTTGCCTGGCCGGAATATGCTTTTAGGCAATCTGTTGGACGCTACTTTTAGCTGTGCTGCTGTTAATGGCAAGCGACTCATGCTGTGCACCGAAGCCGGCGATGTCTGTATTCTCGATGACGATGATAGGCAGATGAAGTTGACCAGCGTCTTGAATCTAGACTATTGCATCACATCTATCACGATCCGTGGCAACATCGCTTATGTAGGCGGTAGAGACGGCCAATTGACCACGTTGGATGTTGAGAAAGTCATGGACGGCTGTGCCACCAGCGTTCTGTCCACGAGTCAGACGCCTGCCGGCATCGTAGCATCGGGGTTCCTAGCCGATAAGCTAGTGACCATTGACTCGAAGCAGTCCATCGACGTGTGGGACTCTGACTACTTGCCTGGACAGCAGGTAGATGCTCTGGCTCACATTCCCATTCCCGGGCTCGGGGAGGCCATTATCGGTGTCCATCCACTACACCGGCCAAACAAGGTCAATGCCTCCTTTGTGACGTGGTCAGCTTCGGGCAACGTCACATTCTGGGACTTGGACGGGCAAATCAAGCTTTCGTTGGATACGCCCGTTGATCAGTCTGCCACGGACGGCTCCTGGGATGCAGGTGAAGTGAACCAACTGGCTAGTGCGCGCGTTACGAGAAGCGGGCAATTGGTAGTTACGGCGGACCGCCAGGGAGTCGTGAGAGTTCTCGACGTGGATTCCGAGGACTGTTTATTGGACATCAAGGCGCACAATGGACATTGCCTCTGTATCAGCGTCTACGACGAGGATTCCAAATTTCTCATGGCATGCTGTGGAAGAGATCGCACAGCACAACTGTTTCACCGGAATTCGAAGGGAAAAATTGAACACTTCCAAACACTCGAGTTTTCAGCCAAGGTTGCCCAGGTGCTTATCGCGGCCGACGACAAAATCATCACCTGTTCCCTGGACCGCACCCTGCAAATTCACGACATTGTTTCTCGCGATGGAGATCCTGATGTTATCGCCGCCGTTCCATCCAAGGTTATTACACTGAAGGCGTCGCCCAGCTCCATGGCAATGAGCCCAGATCACCGCACCGTATTTGTTTCTCTGCTCGACCGGTCCGTTTGCCACTTCGACTTGGCAACGGGGAGACAGATTGGTTGCTTCAAATGCACGGATGAAGGTGGGGTTGAGTCTGCTGTTCTAGACTCGTTGTTCGTCGGACAGTGGCTCTCCAAAGACCTCGAATTTCTGCTCGGTTCATCCAACACGGACAAATCCATTCGTCTGTACGATGCCAGTGCTGGCATGTTTCTGGACAGAGAGTGGGGTCATACGGAAGCCATCAACGGCATATCCTTTGTCGAGGACGAAGATGGCAGCAAAAAGGTTGTCAGCGTTGGTTCAGACGGGACCATCATGATCTGGGCCCTGGATTTGGACGATCCCTCGCCGAGCTCGATGAGTAGGGATCCATCACCGGCAAAGGAGTTTACGGCAAATGGCAGACCGCCATTGCGGAGGGTTCTTTCCAAGGCCGAGTTGGCTGAATTCCAGCGACCATCCTCAGCACCTGGTCGTCGATCGCCACCTCGGACCCTACGTCATCGAGCCTCGCGCATGACGGTCGGAGCAGCGTCCGCCTCCCATAAACTTTCATTGGGACACCGGGCCAACAGCCCTAGCGATGGTGTCGTTAACGAGGACACGCCATCGCGAAGGCGGCTCTCTGAGCATACCAGGAGCGATAGTCCACCAACAAGCCCCAAGACGAGAGCTAGTAGAGCGCCGTCCGTATCAGCCTTACCTCATACTGCGAAAAGCAAGACTTCCTCTTCCAACTTACGAGTCTTCGGTTCGCTGAACATGGCAACCGAGCAAGCCTGCCGCACGCTGCGAGCGTACCGAAAAAAGCTTTCGTCCACGGAACCTATCTCGGCGGAGGTGTTGACCGAGTTGGACCAGGAGCTCCGCCTCACAGCTGCAGCACTGGGTGACCGCGCCATTCGAAGCAAAGCCATGGATGAAACTGTTCTCAGTGGATTGTTGGACCAATACTCGGAGCGTTTGGTGACATTACTGGATGAGAAACTGCGGCTTACCAATCAGCTTCCTAAGGACCAGGAATCGGATACGCAACTCGATGACCGGCGTCGCAGCGCGGGGAGCACAACAGGCTCGTCGTCTCCATGAAGTCATTGCGGTTCATACATGTTTTTTGGCAAGCTCACTTGTTTTTACGACGGGATGGTGGCATAAATAAGTGGCAAGAGAGAGATAGCCTGCTCATCTCAAGATGTCTCGACTGGGCATTGCAAACGGCGTTTTCGGAGTTTTTAATGGGTACATATCAATTTTTTGGCGGAGAGGGGGTGAATTTGTTCTGGGAGGCGTGCACGGTATGAGGGTAGAGCTGGGGAACAGTTCTTGAACATCACTTTTTAATGATATGATCCAATGAGAATGGCACATTCATGACTTCGACATTCCTCACGCTCGGCATTGGTTTAGCAGCCCAGCGAAGAAGGGAATTTGTACATACCTACACACTAATGGGATAATGTGTTCCCAGATTCTTCATTTTGGTGATCGCAGTTGCGCGCCTGTTTCCACGCGTATAGGCATTCAAGCATCGATAAGCTTTCCGCTCTTCTTCCCACATTGTCTCTCCTACCTAGGTGCTAGATGAAATTTGACGTCTCTAGGCTCTGAGGTTGGATCGTGAATCAGTGTTGAATCTTGATGCCAAAGTGTCCTTAAAGTCACGTGACCCTTGCGCTGAAGTCACGCCCTCGGCCCCTGAACTATTTTTGCTCCTTCAAAACGCGCCGTATCCGCACACAAAAACACCCGTGTCACGTGACATTGGCGAACGACTGCAGACGAAGAAAAACAAGACATCAAAGCCAGGCCAAAGGCGTTGTGACGGATCTTGGCCCTCTTTAATCGCGTCAAATACGATGAAACAGTGAGGGGATTGCTCGTCAAGCCTCTCCAGACGCTTTCTAAGGACTCTGGTACGCGCGTTGTTCCCACTCCGATCGCACCCCCGTACATGACGTAGGGGATGAATTCTTTCCGACGACGGCCAAATCGACCACGAGCCTACAGAAGAAACGCGCGACGACTAATTGCTTCGGAATCGGAAAACAGTGTCAAAGAATTCACCATCTCAGCCATAGGTCCTGGCGCTGTATCACTTCCTTGCGACGCGTCAGGGTCCCCTCGGTCGCTTTCGAGGTGGACCGTGGGGCATGAACAACCAGACTCCCCATACGCCCCTCGAGTCGCTGTTCCTGTTCCAGTCGCTCTTGACGCAAGGGCTCGACGCGGAGGCGTTTTCTCGGGTCTCGGAGATTCTGAGGAATAATGCACTCGTCAAGAGCGATGCGACGTTTGATGCGGCGCGATTAGCGCCGGATGCGCTGCAGCATTTGTTCTTGGCCGAGTTAAGAGACCAGGTGAAGGGCGAGACGGGACAGGCAGAGACGACGGCTACGGTGGGTTTATCAGGATCAGGATCAGGGTTGGCATCAGAATCAGCATCGACATCGGCGCAAGCAGCAGCTTCGACATCAGGGTCGGCATCAGCATCAGCATCAGCATCAGCATCAGCATCAGCACCAACATCAGCACAGGCACAGGCAGCAGCTTCGACACCGACTTCAACTTTGGCCTCGCCGGCTTCGCGACAGAACAATACGGGTAGTTCGCCGCTGCCGTCTCTGCTGCGGGAAGCACATGAGCATATCGACAAGGTGCCTGCTTTGCTGGACCGACTATACGCTCGGTATCGGGACACGGTCGTGGAACAAATTCGAGAGGATGAAAGCCGGCTTTTCTCGATACAGAGGGAAATCACGGTGCTGGAGAAGAACGAAAAGGAGCGCCTGGCCAAAGCAGCGGCTACTCAGAATACGAGCAACTCAACCGCGCTTGCGCCTCGAGATGGACGATCTGGTGCTTCTCTGGCACCGAATACGCCCGGCCAGATGAATGCGCCGAGCCAGATACCTCTCACCACCGTCCCGCTTTCACCTGCGACAGCCCAGCAAAGTGGTGGTGGTGGAATCAAGAGAGTGCCTCCAACGACAACGACGCCGGTCTATCCGCCGAAATCATTGCCGAAGCCTGCGGCACAATCACAATCCGCGGTCGCGCCACCTAGTCTCTTGCCGCCTGCAACAACCCAAATGCGGCTGGCTCCGTCGCCCCAACGTGAGAATGCCGCGAGTCCTGGTCTCCAAGCACCAGTCGGTATGGCCCAGCCTCCACCTCGAACAGCTGTGCAGACTCCTTCACAATCACCGCGGCAGACTTTGGCAGCTCGTCCAGAAGGCATCGCAATTGCCAGCAGACCAAAGGATGCTACGCCTGTGCCTGTGCCTGTTCCTGTGCCTGTTCCTGTGCCTGCGTCGCCACGTGGTGCCAGCAGCGCTGCCGGTGGAGGTAGTTCGAAGTGGGAGAGGCCCGATCAACCATCCACAACCCAAACACCAAGCACGCCGGGCCAGACGCAGCAAGCTCCTGCGACTGCTCCTAATGCCTCTCCTGCTACCGCAGCTAAGAGTGGCGGCCCGAGGCCGGGTCCACCGCAATGGAGTCCACAGCCTGTTGGTCAAACACCTACTGCCATCGCGACCCCGATCCGAACCGTGCCTGGGAAGCCGGTGCTTGCGGCTCCTCTTAAAGCTGGATCAGTACAGTCCATCCCTCTGCGTTCAACAGGAACGCCTGGACTACAAAGTCAGCAGCCTCGTCCCATATCTACGGCCCCTGTGGCGCCTCCAGTACGGTCCATCCAACCCCAACAAGCTCTACAACCACAGCAGCAACAACAACAACAACAGCCTTCTCAGCAGCAGCAACAACAACATCAACATCAACAGCAGCAGCCGCCGCCGTCAAACCACCCACAAGCACAACAACCTCTCCATACACTACAACCGTCACGCCCGATTGCAGCCGCCCAGCAGATATTGCAGAAAAATATCGCTGGATCCAACCCGCCTTCTCAGAAGTGGACGCCAGGACACACAGCACAAACACCGCGGCCAGGACCTTCTCTCATGGCATCTCCCGCACCTCTATCTACCCAAAGGGACAAGTCTCATGCATCGCCCTTCCACACGCAAGCGCCCAAATCGGCCATTCCTGAGCACATTATCCGGCAGGCGGCAGCGGCAGTGACAGCAACAGCCGCAAATGCCGCAAATGCCTCGACGCCGATGGTCAAAAGGTTTAGCCCTGCCATAGCTTCTCCGTCAACGCCAGGTGCTACAACGCCAATTTCTCTGACGCGCGGGTTTGGGACGAAATGGGCATCGCATTCGACTCCTTCTACGCCGCGTCCTATTCCGGTTGAGCCTGAGAGCCCAGCATACGAGCCTGTCAGCCCACCGCCTCGAGCCGCTTCCATATTAACTGATGCGTCTAGAGCGGCGGCCAAAAAAGATGCCAGGGGCTTACTTGCCAGTACAGACAGTGTCTTAGCAAAGGCGAGAGGGAAGTCGGCACGAAGCGCGCACAGAGGCCGCGGCACTAGCACCACCCCATCCGTCAGTGCAACGACAAGGAGAAGCATGTCGATTACATCACAGGCTGACGAGCTATCCATGGACCATCATAACCTCCCCTTCCACCCCCCTCCCACGACAACCAAAATCAAGCACGAGGTACTCACACCCCGCCATATGGAGGAAACAGGTGACACCACCGCCGACGAGAGTGCCACCGGACGAATCACCATGATCACTTCCGCAAGTGTAGCATCCAGACTCGCCAAACGGAAGCGCCAAGACTCCCGTCCACCAGTACCATCAGGCCCCCCAACACACGTCCTATGGACTCGCGGCTTCACTAAGGTCTCCTCCTCCGCCCTCGACCAAATCTCGAGCCACCGCGACGCCAACATGTTCGCAACAGGTGTACGCGAACGAGACGCCCCCAACTACCGCCAAATTGTGCTCCAACCCCAAGACATCACCTCCATCCGCTCCGCCATCAAACAAGGCAACAAAGCAGCCCTCCAGGCAGCGAGCGCCCTCCCGGGTGGCGATCCCGGCACCGCAAGCGTCTGGCTCCCCATGTCCGAAGACCTCGTCCCCCCACGGGCCATAATCAACTCCGCCCAACTCGAGCGCGAGCTCGTTCACATGTTCTGCAACGCCATCATGTACAACCCCGATCCAGATCGCGGACCAGGACCCTCTTTCCTGAAGCGCAGTCAAGATGAGGGAGAGGAAGAGGAGATTGTGGGGTACCATCTTGATGAGTTTGGGGTCGTGAAAAACACGCGAAGCATGTTTGTCGAGGTGGAGAAGTTGCTGGGGGATTTGCGCAGTGCGGAGAAGGAACGTGGGGTGGCTCCGCCGCCGGCGTCGTTGATGTCTTTGTCGTCGGCGTCGTCGTTTGCGGGTGCTGGTGCTGGTGCTGGTGGTGCGCGGCGCGCGAGCGCGGCGACGCCCGGGGATGATACGGCGGAGGATGAGGATGAGTTGGCGGGGGATGGGAATACTAGCACGGTGAGTGTTGTTAAAAGGAGGCGAATTGCAACTAGAAACTAGGGATTGTTTGCGAAAACGTGTGGAGCGTAGTGGTTGTTGTCGGGAAGAGAGCTGGGAACTGGGAACTGGGAACTGGGAACTGGGAACTGGGAACTGGGAAGATGGATGTGTGGCTTCGTCGCGCAAAGCGAGGAATTGGTTTCCAGGAGTGTGAAAAGGGGGGTAAGGGAATCATTGCAGGGAAAGAGGCGTGTTTGCAGAATATGCCAATTAGAGTGTATGTACTGGATCATTCTGTAGGTAGGCCTTTATTAGCGCGCCTGAGGCAAAGGGCCTGGCTTTTTCAAATTCCTGCTACATATCTATGATGTTGTGCAGTGTGTGGTCTCCTGTGATTTTCGTACATTATGGTTCCTTTTTTGAGAACTAATTGTCTACTGTTCCTCGCCTACTCCCTCCCATTACTGAACCGGGAAGCCAGTCAGAGAGGCCATGTCTGTATGAAAGTGTCATTACTATTGATATCATGTGACGACTACATCTGTTCCCTTTGTAGCTTCCGGGGCTCGAGTTCTGAGGCGGGTACACGGGGAGGAATAGCGATCTTGAAGCGGATAGGTGTTGTGGAAACATGCGTTGCAAGTTGGTGTTTAAAGGGGGAGGAATCCAAAGTGTGATGTTTTGGGCGAAAGTAAATCATGGTACATTTTGAGGAACGTTGTTCGTAAGGATGTTATATTACGACTGATGACATGATAAAAGGCTGTTCTCCTTGAGAGTATGCATTACAACTTGGCGTATACATCTCTCGGTCAAGGCGTCTATTTACCCCTACACGACTGACGCTCAAGCATGAGCTGCAAGACTACCTGATCCACTCCTGTGAAATCCATGCTCAATACACGAAACACAAAATCCAACATAATCCTGGTATATGCCCGTTGATCAACTATGTTTGTACACGACTCCGAGAGAAAAAATGGTAGCAAAAAAAGAATAGAAAGTGTTGGCCGCGTCAGGTACCGGCGGTAAAAGTTAAAAGCATTCATGTAAGAACGCATGTACATCCAAAGCAAAGTGTCTTGCTTAATGGGCCTGAGTTTTTCGACCACTCCTGCGAGGAGCAGATGATGAAACGAAGGTCTCCCGTGTATGACGGGGACAATAAATGAGTAGGATTCAACGAGAGTATTTCCTCATACGAGTAGTGCACTTGATGAAACCAGCCTCAGCCCTGGGAGGCCTGATTCGAATCTAACAAACTTGTAATTTCCTTGAGATGCGGGTTATACTATTGGAGTTCCTTTTGCGCAAGACGATAGCTTGGCGCCAATGGCGTCTGATCTTCCGAACCTAGCGGATCTGCGATCTTCGACTAGTGAAAGTGACAATCACGTATCAGTGCCGAGCAGGATTTCGAAATTCGGGGCTTTCGTCGATCTGAAGGATATCTACTATGTGTAATTTCGTAGTTGAGCTCGTGGTCATCCTTGAGCGTGAACATTAACCGGCCGGGGGGCTTTTGGCGTTGAGTTGCCAGCGATGGCACTCGCGTGTGGTCTTGATCTTCTGTATTAGACCAGTATTTGCATCCTCACCAGCTCTCTTAAGAACCTTCGCCGGTCGTGCAATTGAAGAGATATTTGGCGAATCTGTGATATAGAGAAATGGCAATGGCAAACAGCCGCGTCTTCCGCTTTCAACTTCCACCACGGGTGTCCCAATCGTCTCACGATGGGCACCTTCTTCTTGCCTTGGATCAGGATATTCTCGATGTTGTTGAGATTGATGCCTAATCTGTCCATGGCTCTAACAAAAAACGAGCAGGGTATATATGGAAAGGAAAGTAGAAAAAGATGAGCCCCAGCCAGCTGCCACACAGTGGAGATCAGCCCACTGTCCGTAGCGAGGTACTTGAGCGGTTACTCTTGCTCCCCTCGCTCCTCTTCTTGGTGTCATCCAGGAGCTCTTTTCTCGGCCAATCTGGACAAATATCTATATTATCACGCGGAAACCACCACTCCAGGAACAGGAAGAAGAGGTAGTCGATGACGACACACAGACAGAACAATTTGCCGGCCCAGATGCCGCATCCGTAGTAGCGCTTTAAGCGATCAATGAGCGCAAAGTTCCGGGTCCTGCTACCATTATAGCCGCCTGTGTCAAAGCCGTAAAACTCCTCCTCGCTGATGGTTCCGGTGATGCCATCGTAGACGCGCTCCGTGCGCATGGCCACGTTGGACCATGAGTACATCTTTTTGACTTGTTCGTGGAACTTTTCTGTGCGCACTTTACCGGCGCGCACGGCTGTGATGGCTTTGCAGGTGGCCAAGACGAGGTCGTCTTCCTCTGGTTTGGCAAAGGTGGTCATGTGCGAGGGGAGCACTTCGGGAATGCCACCGACCTGTGTGCACACGACGTATAGGCCGCAGCTGGCTGCTTCGACAATGACGGTCCCGAACGCTTCTGTCAGGGAAGGATGCAGATAGATGTGGCCGCGAATCATGACATCGCGGACGTCCTCGTGGCGCACGGGGCCGAGCATCTCCACACGGTCCTGGAGGACGTTTTGCTCAATCATTTGCTCGAGATCAATGGCTTTCGGACCGGAGCCTGCTATGATGAAGCGAGTGTTAGGGTGCGTCTCGAGAATGCGCGGGATGGCAGCGATGAGTAGGTCGGTTCCCTTGTTGTAGAAGAGGCGGGATATTACGACGATGGTGATCATGTCATTAGGACCGAGGCGCTGCGGAGACGGATCTGGGGCAAAGGATGCGGTGGGAGAGGATGGATAATCGCGAGGCCGGAAGTTTTCGGCGACGACGGCATTTGGTATAACGGATACCATGAGGGGATCGAGTGAGGCTCGAAGAACTGTATTTTCTTTGCTGTTGAGATGGGATTAGTTGGTGCAATTTGAAAGACTGCCACACAGCTCTATAGTGTAATCGGCGCGGACGTTTATAGCTTTGCACCGAATTCTCCAGGCTAGATCTGGGGCTGCGCTCTTACCATGTGTGACTCACACATATACTATGATCTACGTCACTGAGGATAAATTTCAGGAGCTTGTTCGTGAGAATGCTGGCGGCGTCGGCGAAGCCAAACAGCGAGTGGTCTGTGAACACCGTCCTAAGCCCCATTGTTCGTGCGTGCAGAATTCCTTCATGACAAAGACAGCTCAGACTGCCATGACCGTGAACAATCTCGATACGTTCACGTATGAATATGTATCGAAGGATGGGGAAAAAGGAGAAGACAGTCGGGAATGTGGCTTGTCGGTAGATGACAAGAAAGGGCACGTGGTACACCTTGAGCCCGTTGGTGAGATAGCGGACACCCTTTCTATCATCATGCGAGTGGGTAATAATGATGACCTTGTGGCCTCGATCAATCAGCTTGCTCGAGAGCTGATATATGTGCGATTCGATGCCTCCTGGTTGTGGAAAGAAGAAGTCGCTGACCATGGCGATGTTGTATCGCCGGCGGGTCATGTTGGCGACTGGAAGAACGACGGACTATGCGATTGCGCTGGGTCTCGACATGGTCTCTGGGTATTGAATTGCTCGTTTGGGATCTATCGGGCACCTTGATGGCGATTTTTTGTCCGATCTTCGTCAGATTGGCTCTGGAAGTCGAAGTTGTTGAAGCTGGTTTGCAGCTCAGTCTCCTTCTCCTTGGTTAAAGCAGCTGCAGCAGGTACATATGATGCTGCATGCACCTACGTACCTTGGGGAGATGGCGGAACGGGACGATAAGCTTGGCGGTGGAAAGGGGCAGAACGCTGATAAGACCGTCACCGCCTAAATTTTGGGCCAGTGGATGAGGACGGATTGGCTGAAGGGACCTTCGACATCACCAACCTGGCTTACGCGCGCCACAGGAACAATCGAGTCGCAGACATGTATGCGAGGTACGTGCCTCCATCAAAGGCTTCGAAAGCCCCGGGATTCTCCCAGTCTCCTACAGCGGCGGTGACTGTCTCCGATTCCAGACCGTCCGAGTCTGCGGCCCCCGATGCCATCAAGCCAAAATTGGTCGAGGAGTTCAGCTACGCCCGCTATGTCCCGGCTGCCAAGACGAAAGCAAAGGCAATCGCGGAAACTGCACCTGGACCGAAACCGATTCAGTTTTTCGACGATGAACAAGGATCAGGCACCCCGAAGCGCAAACGAGAATCCACAAACGAGCCTCAGTCGAGTGCTAAAAAGTTGAAAAAAGGAAAGACGGAATCTCATGAGGCGAGTGGCGTTGAAAGGGGCTCCAGCCCAGCCTTGATTGAGCGCTCGGGCGAAAAGAAGAAGAAAAATAGGAGGAAGCGCAAACAACGAACACGGGCCGCTGACGATTCGGACGACGAATCTGACGAGTCCGACAACTCGCAGAAACCCGTCGAAACACCGTCCAAGCCAGCAAAGGGTAGACAAAGAAAAGAGAGGCCATCGGCTCAGGAGGAAGATGCAGTCATGGAGGATCGAGGTGATGCCGTTGATGACAATGAAGACGTCGACGGCGACGTGCAGATGGACCAAGGATCAACGGTTGATGCGCAGCCAGAGCCTGAATCGCCCATTAAGGAAAAGAAGCTCAAACGGGAGAAAAAGAAGAGACCAGTCAAAGAACCTGTACCAGATGACGGCGAGGAGGAGGTCGATGAGAAAGTATTGGCACGACACAAGGCTGTCCTGGAACGAAAGTCAAAGTCGATTAAATTGGCAAACGACGTCTCTCAAGACCAGGCCAGCCATTCTGACGAGGAATCGGTCGAAACTCACGCCTTGGCGCCATTGCCTCAACCTGCCGTTGTAGCAGACGATGATTCTAAACCCGCGTATGACACATTGCCGCAGTGGTTATCTGCCCCCACACGAGTCTCCCAGGATACCCGCAAGCCATTCACGGAATTAGGTATCTCCCAGCGCCCGTCACGCATACTGGCTGATAAGGGCTACTCGGAGGCCTTCGCTGTTCAAACAGCCGCAATACCTCTTTTACTGCCTACCAGCAAACAACGCGCGGGCGACTTGCTTGTGTCGGCGGCCACAGGTTCCGGGAAAACGCTGGCATATGCTCTACCAATCGTCCGCGATATAGGCCAGGGCGTTGTCACAAGATTGAGAGCGCTAGTCGTACTCCCAACCCGAGAGCTAGTTAAGCAAGCGCAGGACGTGTTCGAGATATGTGCCAAGGCGTACGAAAGCGAAGACCGGAAACGAGTCCGAGTCGGCGTGGCTATCGGCAGCCAGTCGATCAAGTCAGAACAAGAGGCACTCATCGACCGCGATTTGCGCTACGATCCCGACACGTACCAAGCAATACAAGAAGAGCACAAACAAAAACGGGCGAGCGGACCGACATCAGCAGACGTGGACGATGAAGTTGGCCTCCATCAATCAACAGTCAACGACCCCCGTCTTGGCGTCTGGGAGGGCGAAGTGGTAGATTTTACGTCCAAAGTTGATATACTCATCTGTACCCCGGGCCGCCTCGTCGAGCACATTGAGCACACTCCTGGGTTCAACCTCGACTACGTCCGCTGGCTCGTTGTAGACGAAGCTGACAAACTCATGTCTCAGAGCTTCCAGGGATGGTTGGAGCTGGTTCTGGACAAGTTCCAGACGAAAAGGTTTAGCGCCCGCGACTTCCCGGACATGACATACTTGGGCGTTCGAAAGGTGATTCTCAGTGCTACCTTGACCAGAGACTTGAGTCTATTAAGTCAGCTCGCTCTGCAAAGGCCGCAGTTGATTGTTTTGGAGAATGATGCAGGTGTCCAGGTTGTCGCTGAGCACACACTACCCATGACGTTGCAGGAGCACGCGGTGCGAGTACACGAGGCAAATCTCAAGCCGTTGTACTTGCTCGAGCTTTTGCGAGGCTCTGACATGAAGAACATGGCGGAAAAAGAAGGAGAAGATGCTCCCCTGTCGAAGGTGTCGAAAGAAAGCAAGGATGATGGCAAATCCGACAGTGGTTCAGATACGTCGTCTGACGAGTCAGATACCAGCTCCGACGACTCAGACGCCTCACGCGATTCTCCAGACGGTAGCAGCTCGGCCAAGGCACGCACGACGATTCCGAACACACAGCTACCAATCTGCTTGATCTTTACCAAATCTAATGAGTCTGCACTCCGGCTGTCGCGTCTTCTCACTCTGTTGGACGCCTCCCTCGAGACCCAAATTCAGACATTGACCTCCACCACCGCCACCCACATCCGGCGCAAGATCCTCCGCGCATTCACCACCCCCGCATCGCCCGTCCGCCTCATCATCGCCTCGGACCTCGTCGCGCGAGGTATCGACATTCCGAAACTGCAACACGTCATCAACTATGATTTGCCCGCCAGTGTAGCAGGCTATGTGCACCGTGTCGGCCGCACGGCTCGCGCAGGACGACAAGGTTCCGCCTGGACACTGATTGGCGACGATGAGAGTGGCTGGTTCTGGGGCAAGATTGCCAAGAATCCAGGCATTAAGAGAGCGGAAAAGGTGCAGCGAACGAGAATAGAGGAGATGGATGAGGAGAGGGTCAAGGAATATGAGGGTGCTTTGGCCATGCTTGGGAAAGAGGCACTCGAGATGAGGAGGAAGTGAGGAGCTGGCCGTGACTATTTGAACTTGAATATATGAAGCCACTGCTGTTTGGTGTAAATAACGTGCAAAAAATGCATGATACAGGGGCCTTGCTTTGTTGAGCGTAGTTGATGGCACTGCAATTGTTGTTTTTTATGGCCAATGCTCTCATGCCAAGAATAGAAAAATGGGAAGTCTAAAGGGACTATGGTCTATGGATAGTAAAGCTAATGGATCCCGCTGCCGAGGATTCACGTGAACGCACTGACGGTCGCATGGAAATATACGGTAGCTGATAACGATGCAGTGACACGAAGCTGTGCCAAAGAATTGGAACTTGGAAGGCAAAACTGAAGTGATCTGCGACGCAAGTCACGTGGTCTTATGTATGTGGTGAGAGAGACTATGTACATACCTCCTATGCTCCTAGGTACCCTTCCACTGCTCAGACTTCCCCTTTCCTTCGGCGATCCTTCGGGGGCGCTGCCGCGGGCTGTCCTCGTTGCGCTCGCATCGTCACAAACTCTATTACTATCAATCACAGATACTCTCGCTAGAGACAATGGACTTCGCTGGCAGACCAGAAGGCTCGTGTGCCAATTATGCTAGACAAGAAGCAGATGATCCGATTGATGAGCGCTTTGGACTCAGGACCGTCGGAGTTGATGGCGTCACAGAATTCTCACAACTCCCGTCACTTATCCCAACGATGAGTGAAATCTATGCGAGGAATCATCGTATGCCAGCTTCGCCAATGCTTCAGCAATTTATGCGAGGGGCAATCAGTTTACAGCTTCACCAACGCTGCGCGTCAGAGACTATTGCTGAGCGATATTGGCCAGAGTGGGTAGAGGGCGCAATGGATTCACGTGGCTGGGCGGAGGTGCGAAGATGTCGTCAAGATCAGGGCCGCCACTTTGTTGAAGCGTTGGTGAAGCTGTAAACTGAGTACCTCTCGCAGAAACTTGCTGAAGCATTGGCGAAGCTGGCATACGATGATCCCTCGCATAGATTTCACTCGTCGTTGGGGTAAGTGACGGAGGTTGTGCATCGGGATCTCTCCTGACAGCACGATGGTGGCACTGTATCCGTCCACGCTCGTTTCTCGCTACTGACGGCGACAGACTCTGGAAGATTTTCGTCATGGAACCCTGTAATGGCGAAGCGACGTTGTGTTTGCCCTGCGCTCACTGCTCAGAGGTTGGCTATTGTTGCTAACTCAGCCAATTGAAGGTTTTGCATGATTCACTTCCACAGCTTAGTGGTGTTGGGCACGGTGTTCCCGGATGGACCGAGAACATGACAAGACGTAGTTTGAGCGGAACGATGATCGTCTTGCCGCGAAACTCCGGGAACTACACAGCACGAACAGATTTCCACATAGCGAGACGAAGCGACTCGAGTGGCCGAGACAGTGCTATGATTTCTTTTGTTGACGAGCAGAGATGTTCAGGGCGGAGGAGAATTGGCGGCGAGGGAATCGAAATGGCTCGATTCATGTATGAAAGTGAAGGGATAGATGTGAAGGACTCGAGAGGAACAGATTGATTGAGCATGGTGGAGGAGAGGAGGAGTGAAGGTGTTTCAAGAAGCTGACTATAGTTGTTGATTTTTCCTTTATCTTCTCTTTCTTGTTCTTCATAGTGGATTCACTCGGTTCCAACAAGTATCTTGTTCTCCTTCAGTGACGCCGTAGAGTTGTACAAGACAGCCGACGTGGTGGCGCGGGCAGAAGGTGATGATTGATGAATGTCATAATGCCGATTTCAACGCCGCGCGCGAGATCTGAGTTGGCCCCAATGCCACCGTTTCTGAATGAAACTACCCATAACGAAAACTGCTGCGTATCTGTCCATCCTCACCTGAGGTTTGAAGCACTGGCCGCTCTATTGTTACTTCAAATTACACAGCATATTGGGGTTGGGTTGACAAGGCGGTCCCGGATGTGCCAAAAATGACAAGCGTGAGTGATATAAACGGAGCGATGATCGTCTTGTCGAAACTCCGGAAACTACAAAGTACGAGCATGACGAGAAACGGCTTACAAGAACTTGCCTCATGTCAGCCATAGCCTGCCCAGACGGGTAGGTACATACCACCTCACGAGCTCTGTCTCTTTATTTTTAAGTTCGCTGGTATTTGCGAACAGTGAGCACAATCCTCGAATGAAAGGTCAAATTGGAGAAGCAAGTCCCTGCCAGACGAAACCTTAGGATTCTCCAGGGTAACCAACTCGTGCTGGTGTGGAGGTACTCTGTAGCAAACGCACAAATGACTCAAATCAAGCAGCTGCCAGAACTACCTACCTAATCTACCCTTCATCAAAACGTGAATGTGAAAGAGACACTCAGTGAAGCCAAAAAAGAAAGAATAAAAAAGACATGACAAACTTCAAAAAGAATTGGAGTAGCAATTGCACGTTTCGATCGTGCGGCCTCCGGGTTATGAGCCCGGCTGTGACAATGTTAGTTCCAAGAACGGGTGGATATTGATGCTGAGGATACGAATAGACTAACCGCGCTTCCACTGCGCCAAATTGCTTGAGAACTCTTGGGCTTGAGCAGATAGGGACCCGTTTAGCAACTGTAGTATATAAGGGCAAAGGAATAATTTTCTGGGAATTTGCCGAATAGAAGCTGCACCATGCACGTTTGTGCGAGTGAATGGGGTAGAAGGAGTGACGCTGTGGGGTTGTAGCCGCGAATGCCCTCTTTCTCGGGTGGTGGGAAGTACCGAGGCCCTAGACCCCTGTCTGCGTACAATTATGTGTATGTAATAGCTATGTACTCTGTACCTAGGTACATTATGTAAATGTTACTCCGTACAGCCCATCGCCTAAATCTCTAGATTGATGTACAAGCCATCGCCAGTTGCCACGAGGCGATTACATATTCCAGTCTTAATGTACAAGAAAAACAAAAACGTCTATGAATTTCGTAGCCATGCGTGATCATTTTTGCAAGATTGAAACCTTCTCTTATGCAAGTTACATTACTATTCCTTTCCAAGTCATAAACAGTCATTGCTTGTTGTGTTTAAATGCATCGCTTCCCGTTTGCCCCACCATACTTTGGTAGCGTAGAGTGATTTACTCACGCACATATGTACACACAGATGGAGAAAAGAGGAAGAAAGGGTGTGAGTGAAAGAAAGATAAAAGATAAAGAGGGAGAGAGAGAAGAAGATAGGAAGGATAGGGAGGGGGAGAGAGAGAGCCACGAAAAGCCAGAGTCGAAGAGCAAATGTACCATCCGGTATGCTAGCCCAACTCCCACGATTCACCCCACAGCTCATTCAAATTCAGACCCAGAAGCTCAAGGCTGGGATCCATATTGAACGGCTGGGCTAGGTCTCCCTCACCGAACATCCACGACGTGGCGGATGCGGCGGCAGGATCAACAGGAACGGACGGCAGTGACGGTGGAAAGACGAACGGCGGAGCAGACTGAAAGGTAACCAATGTCAGTTTTTATTTAAGAAGCCAGATTCAGGGCAGAAAAGGGTCGATAATTTTAAACGTGTATATATATGCATGTACATACATACCTTTGGCTGGCCGGGCATGTCCAGTTCCGTCGCGCCGCTGATGAGCGCGCCACCCAAGTTGTTGGTCCCAGTATTGCGAAGAGCATTCCTGATGCTTGCATTTGATTCTGATGCCTCAGCCGACTCCTGATTATCCAGTAACCGGTGGTGGAGATTGACAAAGCGCTCGCCCGACGTCGACTTGGCCACCTCGGCCGTCTTGGTCCCTAGATGAGCCTCGACAAGGCCGAGCGCGGCACACATGATGGAATAGCCCCATGGCTCATTGTTGCCGCACCGCAGCAGGCGATCTTCCTTCATAGCGATGCACTTCTCTATGAGCTTGAGGGTATGGTGTGAGTTGATCATGATCATGTTGGTGGATCCTCGTGGCTGAAGCATTGTCACGCTGCAGAGGTTGATGGCCGTCGTGAGGGCGTCCTCGCGCAGGAAATTGAGCGAGCGGATGCCGTGCTCGTAGAGCTTGTCGTGCAGGAGGACGATGTCGCGCGCGGCGTTGTAGTAGATGATTTCCGAGTACTGATATTTGGAGTTCTGCTTCCGCAGCTTCAGATATGGCTGGTGGAGGGGGATAATGTACTGCCGCAGCTGTACGTGGAGAAGCGTGTAGGCAATGAGCGGGTTCTTGTTCTTTGTGGTGCTGCCCTGAACGCCCTGGACACCTTGGACGCTCATGTCCCAGGACGGGAGGGCGTCAATCTCGTGCGTCAGGTCGTTGGTGTAGCGTATCACCTGCTCGTAGTCAATCTCAGCCGACGGCCCCGTAAGCAACCGGCTGAGCTCCAACCTCAGCGGTAGGCTCTGCCGCGTCAGATTCTGAAACGAACAAAAGGTGTACTCCGTGGCGGCTTTCGACGGTGGCAGACTGGTCGTCTCTTCATCAAAGTCCTCATCGTCTAGATTACTCGGCGGGTTGGTGTCGTAGTGGAGTTGGCTGACTAGCGTGGGCAAGCCGTGATCGAATGAGGCCTGCATGTCAAACTCTTGCACCGTGGTCCAGATCCGCCGCCGCATCTCCTGGTTGTAGATGGTGATTTTGCCACCGCCCATATGGCTAGGCTCCCGGTGAAGGCCGACCGAGATGCCATCCTGTATTAGAGCGCCCGAGCTGGTCCAGAACCTCTTCTTCTTGATGGTGTTGACGCGCTTGCCGAGGTAGAGCAGACATGCAATCTGGAAATGGATGAGCTTGCGGTGCTTCTGGCTCTGCCTCGACAGCCAGCCGTCGCATGCGATGATCCACCTCTCCGCCCAGTGCCTGGCATTAGACATCATGCCGATGAATCGGAACTTATCGCGTGTGTGCACGCAACTTGCCACAGCCATTATGGACAAGACGAGAGCTGTCATGGCCGCACTCCGATGCCTCGTGCTGGGCGGCTGCCGCCAGAAGTCGGCGTATTCTTTCTGGAACGTGGGAATATGCACGATGCGGTGGATCTGCTCAAATTGATCCAGATAGACGGAAACAAGAGCATCGGCTTCGTCCTTGGTGGGCAAAAGAGCCTCCAGCTCTGTATCCCGCTGTTCAAACTGGCTGTCCCGGTCCTCGGCACGGCGCTTGCGGTCTTTTCGATCGTGCAAAACAACAGGCCGTAGCCACTCGTCCGCCGTTTCTCTCATGAATGGACACAGACCCGTCAACTCGACGAAGGCCATGCTCGCATTGTGTGGACCGAAATACCGAGTGCGGAACCCCTTGCCCCGAAAGAAGCGAAGCTCGCCCTTCTCGCCCGCTGCCACAGTTGTGGCATCCAGACACTCCTGCATATCGGATCGCGGCGGTGGTAGCTCGTCGCTCTCGGTCGGGTTCTCGTCTTTCTTCGTGGACGGCGAGTCGATTGCCGAGATAGTGCTGCCGTCAAAAGAGGTCCCTCCGCCAGCTCGCGTGATCAGATTCTTGATTTGTGAGAGTTCCAGTTCCAGTCGCCGAATTCTGTCATTGTCTCCCCGAGACGAGAAGCTCAATGTTCCATCGCCGCTACTGCTGCCGATCCCTAATCTGCGCATATACAGCGGTGTAAGGAGCGGCGGGACGACCGCCGGCGCAGTTATGAGCTCGCCGGTACGGGACTCGTAGCTGCACCGATCTGGGGTGTCACTTTTGATGCAGCGCTCACACGGGAAGCCTCTGTCGCAGGAGAGCTTGCGGCGCCGACATTCGAGACAGCTGAGGCGGACACGTCGTCTCTTGCGCGATGGTTGCTGGTTGCCGTCGCCTTGGGACCGCGAGGCTGCGTCCGACTCTGGGCTGGAGCTTCTGTCCGTCATGCTTCTTTCTGGGTATGAAGTATGAGCATAGCTTTTTCGATGTATCTCTGCGCGCTCCCATCAGAGAGCGATGTCTTGCGCTGAGGGGTTTGTCCCAGTCACAAGCCAGTCAGCCGCTGGGCGCGTCAGCCACAGCGCAGTCGTGTACGAGTTCGAAAAATATTCTGCTTATCAATCTGATCTGATAAAGTCTGCACAGAAAATCGTCTCATTGGTCTGGTTGACCTAACGCCGAGCGGAATACGAGGGAGAGTTTGCGAGTTTGTTGCTGGGTTGCGAAGCAGTTTTCTTGCGATTCCCCGGGTTTAGAAATCTGTATCCTATTTCCGGGCTCGTAACTCATGTTGACCCCAATTGTCTCGGACGTCCGAGGCAGCAGGCTAGGCTGACCCAACGAGGCCAGAATTTTGGCACTTACGGAGTATACATGTACTACATACTCGGAATTTTTGGTCACAAAGGCGGGCTGGCCGCTGGATTTTCAATCAACTTAAGAACTCAGAGAGTTGATGTCTGGTCTTCTGGCATCAATTTGCTCGCCGAAAGCGACCCCCGACCAGTATGTATAGGCACACACTAAAATACGGTTGGATTCAGAAGCGGAGTACATACAGAGTACATAATGTACCTTCATACGGGTAACGGAAGAATCGGTTGAACACGAAAGACTCAGGGGATGTGGATTCCGCTCCTGCACCGTTTTTCTGATAAGCTGACAGCAGCGGGCCATTGCATCCATCCATTGGCCTGACTCGAGCGGCGAGCCAACATCTCCGAAGCCCCCCGTTGTATGTATCAACTTCAGTTTCGCCCGCCCCTTGATCCCAGGCAGTAACACATCAACCCTCGCCCCCAGTGTAAAATCGTACGAATACGTACATACTCAATTTCAAACTAACACAAAGACCCTCACTTCCTACAAGCCTCTTTGCCCCCCATGACCGCCAAAGATGGAGGTGGCGACGAAGCCTTCCGCGATCGTATCATAGCACACATGAACCAACTACACAGCCGCGAACTCACCCACTACCTCCGCCACTACCGCGGCCTCACCACACGCCAATCCGCCGGTGCGACCCTCCATGACTTAACTCTCCAAGGCATGCGAATTCGCGCTCGAGGCATCGACCACGTCGTCGGCTTCAACCCCCCGCTTCAGTCCTGGACGCAGGTCCGCCAGCGCGTCGTCGAAATGGACACCGTGGCTCGCGATGGCCTCGGCATCAGCGACATCTACATGGACAGATTTTACATGCCCGACTTGCTTGGTTCACTGATCATGATTGGCGTTGGATCCTACTTCATTTCTGCTCTCTGTCTGCCGTGGATAAAGCCTGGCTTGTTTCTCTGGGGCGTGTTGGATATGTATTTTCCCTGGGGGGCAGAGACCTTTCGGTGGCTGGTCAAGATGATTTTCCTGCCTGTCCTTGGAATTCACATCCTTGAACCGTTGTATTTTGATATGTCGAGGCTGCGGAAGCACGGCGTGGATCGATGGTCGGGTCTCTGGTGGATGTGGATCGTGAGTTGCTTTCTTGAGGGCTTCACGGCCTTCAGGAGGTTCGATCGGGTGATTGCTAGGAGGAAGGCTGATAAGGAGGCCAAGATGCACTGAGTGTGGCCCTTGACATGAGGCGCGGGAGGTCTGGAGTCAATGTCATCACACTTCACTGTCATTGCTTCAACGCTTTGGGAAGTGGAAGTTTCAATCCTCGTTACATACTCCGATCGTTGATACTTTTATATGACTAGATGTGTCATCACTGGCTGCTTTTACGACTTCTATTTCTGCCATTCTGATTGCTATGTATTACCAAAATCCGCCCGTCGATACTACCCCTGTCTCCCCTCTCATGCGTCCTGGTATCCGTCATATTCATCATAATTGCCTTGCATTGCTTGCGTGCTTACCCAGTCCAAACTCGCCAGTCCCCTCAGAAACCGGTTCTCCAGGTCTCGCGCGTTCTTGTGCCAGTCGCATGCAAAGTCACATTCCGGCTCCGAAGTTTCGCCAAAATACTTGCAAATTTGGGCATGTCGACAAGTGTTGGTATTTTCGCAATACATAGCCAAGGCCTCCAAGCTGCGCAACCCGGCCGCTGCATTTGGATTTTTCTTGCAGTCGCCCCGTACCATTCGCATTACCCTCTCCAAGTCTTCGCGACTGTAGTAGAGGAAGCAGTAGCTTGCGTTGCCATCGCGACCGGCGCGACCAGCTTCTTGGTAATATCCCTCAAATGACTTGGGGATGCGCCAGTGGACTACAAACCGGACATTGTCCTTGTCAATGCCCATACCGAACGCTGTCGTGGCGACGATTATATCGTACCCTGCTTCATCGTTGATCCATCGACTCAGCGTATCCTCCTTTACTTCTTTGGGTAGTTTTGCGTGGAACGGGCGAGCGCCAACGCCTGCATCTCGTAGGGCCGCTGAGAGAGACTCGCACTCGTCCCGTGAAATTGTGAATATGATTCCAGGTACGTTCTCTACTCTTTCGCCCTTTGCTTGCAAGTCTTGGTTTCGAACTGCTGCTCGTCGTCTCTCATAGACCGCTCGTATCCATTTAAGGAAATCCGCAAGTCGATTATCGTCTTCATCTCTGGTGTAACGGATCTCCATGTGAAGATTGTGGCGTTGAGCACTCATCAGAAATGTCTTGACTTTATCTGGCGTCTCATCCAGCTTCAAAGTGTGAAGCACATCTTGTCTGACCTGGGCATTTGCTGTCGCCGTCAGGCACATTATAGGCACATCAGGAAATGTGACACGAAACCATGAGAGTCGTTTGAAGTCTTTTCGAAAGTCATGGCCCCATTCTGAGATGCAATGTGCTTCGTCAACGGCAATTCTGGCAAGTTCTCTCTGCTCATATATCAATTGCAGGCGTTGCCGGAGTTTGGCCCCAGAACACAGCTCCGGAGTTACATACAAAAGTCGGGTCTTGGGATGGCCGGTCTCCAGATCCCTTTCAATCCTGATCTTTTCCGGATATGGGGTATTGCTGTTGAGTGAGCTGGCATCAATGCCGATTGATCTTAAAGATTCTACCTGGTTTAACTGTTGATCGTGTTGAGCAGGCAAACTTTCAATGTCTCCCGGTAGAAGCAAACATGGACTGACTGACCATGAGACTAAGGAGCGGGGAGACAACCAGCGTTACTTTGATAGGGCATGATTAGCCGGCGGTTAGGTCACTATGTACTACATATTTCTTGCACTGGCTTACTCACTGCCTTGACTGATGACAGCGGGAAGCTGAAAGCATAAGCTCTTGCCGAAAGACGTAGCTGCCTGGACGTATACATCAAATCCGTCTAGAGCTGCCTCAATGATCTCTCGTTGATTTGGTCTTATGCCAGCTATGTTAGTGAGGGCGTCAGAGTCTTGCGAAGATTGAGGCGTAATTTGCTACACGTCGCGTCTTTGACACCTGAAATGACCTCGTGACTCCGCGCACCTGAAATCTTCCTTATTAAATTTCCGTCGGAGAGTGAAACCAATATCCGTACATGAGGCGGTGCGTTGAAGGGCCGACATGGTACAAGGGCAATGGGAACCGTGAGGCCGATTTGAACATGGCGAGTTGCAGTCTGGGGAGAAGCAACTGGCGATTGGGTCAGCTCAAAGTCACTCTATGGTGGCTGTCGAGACACGAATGACTGATATCCAAATGGTCGAGTCGAGCATCAGCATGTTTGAGACGGCACTATCGACATTATTTGCACTGCGTGAGGAATACATTCGAAGGTGTGAGACGGTGTGGGAAAATGATGATGATGATGATGATCTATCTAGGCTGTCCACATCCGTGGAACAAAGGAGGCTATGTACATGCAGGGGCTGTGCCCTAAAGTGCTACATGCCTGAGGGGAACAAGTGATGCCTAAGATGTGAGGCTGCTACCATCTAACAGAAGGAAGGAACCGGAGGCAATGTGGAGGCAAGCGCAGCCTTGAGCTGGAGGCTGGGGGAGACCTTAATGAGCACCTCAATAACTGCCTAATCACCACCGCAATTACCTAAAATGGTATAGTGTGTTTCTGGTACCCTGCTAGCGTCTCGACCCCAGCCAATCATGCTGTAGCCGATCCCATCTCGCTTTGTACCTTTATCGTCGTCCGTTTGAGCACCGTGCTGGAAGGGACGTGGGCTCAAAATGAAGCTCCAGTTTGGACGATGTCGCTCAGTTATAGTCACTTTTCATGAAACATGGAAGCGCTGAAAAGAAGCCGTCTTGGGTCGCGTTTGCTACTTGAAGCTCTCACACAAAAAGAGCCATATCTATAAACCGAACTAATTTCTACTATCATACAACATACTATGGGCGGACCAGCCTGATTGTCGCGCCGGTATGGGAAACCTGAAGCTTTCGTCGACTCCAACAGGCATGGTTGGCGGCTGAGATTGAGGCTCCTCGTAGCTAGGAGCTGGGGCGAGCAGCCTGAATCGATGTGGTTGTAGCTGGGGTTGCGACCACCCAGGCATTGAAGCTTGCCCGTGACTGCTCGACGGAGGATGCTGGGGCTCATGACAGCTTTGCAAACTCTGCAACGGCACCTGCTGGAGCAATTGGGGTGGTGGAAAAGCTGGCAGCTGGCCTTGTTGAGGTTGACTGTCACGAAAATTAGCTGTAAGACTTTGCAGCTTAGGGTTAGAATTTAGAAAATACTTACACAAAGGTCAATTGCGGCTGCTGCATGTGATTCGGCAATTGCTGCAACGTGGCAGCAGGTATGGGCGTCTGCGGGGCATGTAGAGGCCGTTGGTGAGCTGAGTATGGCCGCGACAGCGCTGTGGTTGCTGTGTTTGGTGTCGCAGTAGCTGGCGGCGTGGCTTGGAACATAAACACTCTCCCCGGCGGTACTCCCGGTGGCACTACTGCCGCTCTCTGGGTTATCATCCGCGATGGCAGCGAAGACGGTGGCGATGCGGCCCTATTGTTGGCGTCAAGACGCTCGAACAAGCTGGGATCGCGACGAGTGCCGCGCGGGCCAGCGCCTCGCTGGTGCCGAGAGTGCTGTTGTCGCCGCCGAGTCTCTAAAGGTCTTGGCTCCAGAGGGACATTGGGCCGCTCAACATCTTCAGCATTCTGGTTGCGATCGACCCACCAATGAACATGGTAATCGCTGACTTGAAGGATGCCAGAGGTGCGCCAAAGCTCGGCGAGGCGGTGCCAACAAGGAAGACCTTTGGACCTGGTGTATCGGCCTTCGCAGGGACTAAACTGGTAGCTGCTATCCAGTCGCTGCTTCTCAAGCTCAGCGCGAGCATACTTGAGTTGTTCTGAGGTTTTGAGAAGCGCGTGGCGAGTTATCTTGAAGAGGATGCCTTGATAGAGGGGATGTTCGCAATAGCTCGCTATTGTGGTGTCGTCTTTGTTGTCCAAGCTCTGAACATTGTCGAC
>SRPP01000230.1:0-38662 GCA_018360055.1 Claviceps monticola
GTGGACTGCTGTTAGGGCTACAGCAGGTTATACAGCCAAATCATAACAGAAGTGGGCGGACGTGGTCCGTGCACCGTTGCCGAGAAAATTGTGTAAAGGAGAGTTGAAGTAACAACAACATCTCACAAATGAAGTAGGTATCAGGTAGCGATGACAAATAGTTATTGGTGATAGGGCGGTTGCTGAGAGTGGAGCTAGGACCGACAGTTCTGGCAACTTGCAAGCCGTTTTTCAGTACGTAGGTACATACAGATATGCCGTACCTGCAGAGTACTCTGTGCTCTGTACGGAGCCGGGAGTACATACGCTCTAGGTCTACCTGAATTACATGACATATGTACCTACATACCTAGGTACTCCGTAGATGTCCCACAGACGCTGCAGGTCAAATGGTTACGGCATAAAAAACTGCATCGTCCCGCCTCGGCTAAAATCTAGATGCTAATACATACCTACCTAGTATACCCTCGGGCCTGCAACTCTCTGGGTTCACTCCGAGAATGGAACAAGCTGAAGAAGCCTTTAGCGAGTCCAACCCGACGCAGCCCAAAAAGGGGAGCCGATATCCGATATCGACTGGATTGCAAAGCTTTCTCCATGTGGACAGCATGGCCGGCCGCCGAGTCCCGAGCAATGAAAGTGAATGCTTGGATCACGAATATGGCCCTCTCACTTTCAAGTTTCGACGCCTTGCACAAGTTTCCGTTCACGGTCCAGTGCATCGAGACTCGAGTACACTGTACACTGCCGTTGCCGAAAGCCATGGGGCTACATATCATGATCCTCTCATCTTAGATTATTGGCGAGTAGTCAGGACTCAGCTCGCTGAGTTCCAAGACTCAACTTCCGAGTTCCAAGATCGAGATCCTTGAACTGCCAACCACAGAGACCAGATATAATATATTCCGACGGTGATTTCCAGGAATTTATCCTGGTGTCGAGTTTCTAATTATATCCCGTTTGTAACATTGTCTTCAACTACCGGCTGTGACAGTGGTATGTGTCAATCTGCTGTTGCTCATCGACGGGGGTCTGAGGTCAAACCGTCATTTCTCAGTTTGTTATATAGATCCTCTTCTAGGTAAGTAATAAATAACAAGTTTCGACACAAGCATTGATTGCGGTTGAGATAGCTGATTGGCATTAGTTGAACTTGATTGGTATGCTTTTTCGAAAAGAGTGCACTGTGCGGGCATCAACTGGTCTGCACTTGCAGTAGCCATAAGCGTCTTCTGCGCGGGCCACTGGGGCCAGACGTGTCCGCGACCTGGACCTCCAGATCAGACACAGAATCGACGCATTCAGACACGTCAGCAGGCTTTCCGGAGGATTGTACCGGAGCATACATCGTGTGTACAGTGTCACACCAGGCCAGGTAAGAGAAAAACAATATATGCATGTGCAATACCTGAGTCTAAATTTTCCATCGAAAGTCCGGATGTTTCCAGTCCATGTCCTGAATCTCCTGCAAAGTCTTCCCCTCCAAGACCGCGACCGCATCCACAGTCTCTCTCCTTCTATTATCCCGCTTGATCCATATATACAAGCCAATAGCGATGAGACAAATGGACGCTTGCGCGGCGAGATTCAGTCCATTCCCGACATGATAATCTGGCGCATCCGTCGATACAAACGCCCACGTGGAAATCAACCCGCCGATATTTCCAAACATGACATTCGTGGCAATGGCTGACGACTTTGCCGTATCGGAGACGACGTTGGCGGCGACGTGGGAGTTTGTCAGAGCACCATAGGTGAAGATGCCGAGAAACGGCAAAAAGACGGCTCCGTAGCGCACGCTGGGATTCGTGGTGCCGAGGAACATGGCGTATCCGATGACGGGGAAGGGCGCACAACCAATCATGAAGATACCACGGCGGTTCAGGCGCCATGATACGAACGAGGTGGACACGCACGCGAGGGCTCCGACGAGGTATGGTGGCACAGTGAGCAGTTGCTGGTTCGCGAGGGTGTGCTCCGGGAAAATGGCTTTGACGATGGTAGGGAGGAAGAAGGAGACGCCATGGACGGTGATGCAGTCGAAGAAGAAGATGATGGAGGTGGACAGCACCACTGGATTGAGTATCCCAAGGCGGATCTTGCTGCTGCTGAATTGGTCCACGACCTCCGTCGTGCCTACGCGTTCGGACTGGAGGCGTTTGGAGGCCAGTTCTTTTTCTCGAGGGGATAGCCAAATGGCCGTTTCGGGACGATCGGGAAGAATGAAGAAGCTGATGACAGCAATAACACAGGTTACGATGCCTAGAGGATAGTTGCACACACTTGTTTAACTACTCTTGTTCTTTCTCTCTATTTCGTGGCTTGTGTGCCCTGGAGAGCGGCCCCTGAAGAGGAAACAAGAGGGGGTGAAGGGGGAAGAGGCAAAAAAAAAAAGTTCAAAAACATACCCTCAATACCAAAAATCATTCTCCATGAATGCAAACTCCCGAAACTTTCCAGCTTAATGATCGCAGACGCCAGTAATCCACCGAACGCACCGGCCAGCGAAGCCGAGACGATGAAGAGTGACACCCGAAAGGTCAACTCGTTCTGGCGATACCATCTCGACAGGTAGAGAACCAGGGACGGCATGATGCCCGCCTCGAATATGCCGAGAAGGAAGCGGACGGCGCACAAGGTGGAAAAATTGGTGACGAAGGCATTGCAGACGGTGAGGATGCCAAACCCAAGCGTGGTGGCAGGGATGAACCATCCAGGTCCGACGTACTTGCAGAGCGTGTTACAAGGAATCTCAAAGATAATGAAGGAGATGTAGAAGACGGAGAGCGCGGCGTTGTAGTCGAAGCCGCGAAGACCAAGGTCTTTATCAAGGCCGGCGATTTTGGCGTTGCCTGCGGGGTAACGGGTTGTGTGAGCTTTCTTTATATGTGATGATGGTGATGAATCATGATGGGTGACGGCACAAAATGAGAGATTGGAGACGATGAGCTACTCTCTGCTCCTAGAACCTTACTGCATATTCCGCACATTAAAGATGCAAGAGGCCAGCGAAAGGATTCAAGCGCGCAAACACGTACCGATATTGGAACGATCGATGAAAGAGACAACTGCGAGGAGGGTCGCAGATTGCGCTAATTAGTCTTTGATCTCGGCAATACAACTGTCGTTCAGTCCAGATTTTGGCATACTTACGATAGAGTAGGCAGACGAGTGGAACAATCGCCAAGTCCATCTTGAGACGCATCTTTGATTCCTCTTTGGCATCAATCTGGTCACCTTCAACCACGTATCCCTCCATCCCCAGGTGATCCGTCTGTGTCATCCCGAGCTGGTCCTGCGCTGTACACACGCCCACCTGGTTTTCTACATTTGAAACGCCCATTGTTGCGCAAAGAGGCAGCCTAGTGGCAGAGAGGCGGAAGGACGGCGACGCAAAACCCTGATTCCCTTCCAGCGGGAAGACTTTGTATTTACAAAGATACTAGCTTGCTTGGTTTGGAAGTTTTCGAAAAAGAAAAAAAGAAGAAAAGATTTTCTCTCCCACAGAACATGCGAGATGGTGGTGAGCGCAATTCAGTTTAGGCACTCGCCATGCGGCGTGTCGCTGTGGTGCGGCATTATACCTTATATATAGATGCACAGCAGGGCCAGAGGTGCATGGAAAGAACTTTGTGCTTTCCCTTTCAAGCTTTTACCCACAGCGCGCGTCCAGATTGGTAGCGGCAAAATGCGATAACGTTGTATTGCAGATATTGACTCTAGGTTTTTGGAAGGGATTACTTGTACGTAGCAAAGTTGCCGTTAGCTTTGGAAGCCAAGGTTGCCCCGACTGGGAACGTCGATGCTACCATACTGTCTCGGTGGATGTATTCTACAGAGTACAGAGTAGAGAGTATAGAGTACAAAGTATAGAGTATAGAGTACAGAGTGTAGCGACCTTTTTATAACCCCGGGATCGGCAAGGGATCGTTATTGTGATCCAAAGCCGCAGAGCAGTTCGTGCTTGGCTGAATGGCTGATGGCAAAGCATCGTCGTGCAAGGCTCAAGAGTCGAGGACTCGAGACTCAAGAGGTCAATGTGCGCAGGATGATGCATCGCGTCGGTAGTTTTATGCTCCGTCGAACGCCCGCTTATTTATGCAACGCAGTATGTTAATGCATACTCCGTAGGTATCTGCATAGATACAGACTACGATCTACAGTGGTGGGGTACTCCATGAACACCCCAATTGAATAATTGAATTAAGCATACCTTGTACCTCCCTCCATACGATGATCCGGCTCTTTCGGACGCGCAGTCGGTGGGATAAGATATTTCCACTGTTTTAACTTCTGACAGTACATATCTACATCCTCTGATGGACAGACTTTTACAGAGTATACGAACTTGAAACACCCTGGAGAGAATGCTGCTCCATACAAATCGAAGCCCCTACATCTAGTCTGTCATTGGCAAGCCAAAATAATGACGACTTCCCACAGTCCACTAATACTCTGTAACTACGTGGTAGTTAAGGATTGCCTATGCACTGTATTGCTTACGTACGGAGTCGACGCAGTCAGTCAATAGCGCGCGATGCAGCACCAGTGACCACTCACCTCTCGCTCCGTTATCATATCTAGTGTCACGGTCTGTACAGTGCCGTCTGTGCAGGAGTGACAATGCACTATATAATCATGATCAAGCTGCTGCCATGCAACTTGGCCACTTGACCTTTTTGGGCGGAACGGCGTTTCTCACGCCAAACTTACCCTGAGACTCGCTCTGCTAATCTCAGGCCTCGAAGAAAAAGAAGACAAGAAGAGGAAAGCAAAGCAAGGGAGAGAACAACGGAAGAAGATGAAAAAGCCAAGAACGTCAGCTTATGCTGCGCTTGACTGTTCATCTACCTAGACACACACACTCACAACGTTGCATGGTCATGTCTTCAGATTTTGCAGATATACGTACGTGTCTAGTAGGTATTACATAATTGCGAGGGGAAACCATATCATCACCGTGTTCCTGCAAGTACATACAGAGTACATAGGTAAATACCTAAGCTGGAGAGAAATTCGTCGCCCCAGCAATGAAGAAGAAGAAAAAGCATTTTGTTGCACAAAAGAGTGGGCGCAGCCGTCTGGCCACTGGTTTTGTGCTTTACATGCCCATATATACCCTGCGACACATTTCGACAGCTGTAGAAAGGTCGCATGCCTCCAACGTAAGCATGTGAGTAAAGTCAGCCATCGGCGCCGAAACAAGAATGCCAAACTAGCCTGCAGACTGCCATAGGTACATAAAATAACGCAGAGCGTTTCTTCCACAAAAATAAGCAGCCTCATTGGCAGCATAGTTAGCTACTTCGTACTCCATTTTGTCCCGCCAAGTGCCTTCTCCGCGCTGTCCGAAAGGGTCGTTCCATCGTCGGCAAGAGGAGACGCATCGGCCACTGTGTCAAGAAGGATCAGGGGCCATGCTAAGCCGCACGTGCCGGCGCCATCGACAGTAATGTCTTGTGTGATGTGTGATGCGATAGGTATGTATGGTGATATTGCATGATTTCCTGTACTCTGTATGTACCTACATACCTACCGCCTCCGTAGCCGTAGATATGTACGGAGTATGCACGATCAAGTTGTGCATGGCAAAAAGTGAGATCTAGGCAAACGTCTCCACCAAGTCATGCACCTCGCATTCGATCCGTGTGTTAGGTACTCCGTAAATTGAAAAATGGAGGTATGTACTCCGTATGTAAATGATCGAAAACACTATCTATGCATTGGTCTATCAGTCTGTCATGTCAATAAAGTTTTAAGTACATATGTAGCCAGCAGTTTTTGTGGCCCCATGTTGCTTTCATCAACGGGGCATCTACAGACTACACCTCATGAAAAGTATTGTGGCCTCGTTGCGTAGCCTTTTTATATGCTAAGATGCTTGTAGAAGGATGGGCCTGTGTCAAGGCTGAATGTAACAAGCAATCATCTAGGTGAAAGGGAAAGAAAATAGGTCTTCGTCTAGGTGAGGGGAAAAGAAAACCAAGTAACGGTATAAGGTGAGACGAAAAGGAACGAGTGTTCGTCTAGCCGGGAGGGCAAGAAACAATTCTAAGGAGCGCCGCCTGTCGAACAGAAATGGCACAATAGGAAGAGACTCTGCATTGCAGCATGAGGAGGACTGGAAAGCACACGTTACGAGAGAATCACACCATGTTCAATGTGTCCCGTTTCCTCAATCAAAGGCATGCACCCAAAAAGCTTATTAAAGTCGTTTAGGCACTGGGATCGAGCCTCGAGGTGGCCGGGCTTAGTGCTGATGCCACTTGGGGGCGATAGCATGACATACGGGTCTTTTCCCTTGACAAGCAACGGCCCCTCGCTCGTCAGCATCGAGACCAGATAGTTCATGGCTATGTCCTCGCAATTGAAGTGTTGGTCGACATAAGCGCGGATCTTGGTGGCCAATGCATCATTCGAGGAGTAGTAGTCCAAGAAAGAAATGTGCGCAAACGACAGCCCCGACAGGATCATGTTGTAATTGTTGTGGGCGTCGTCCGTGGAACAAAAGGAATATTTGTACTCGTGATTGGCTTCTTCGATGCTACAGCGAGCAAATCCGCCCGTCATCCTGCGACGTCCAAACTTTCGCCAGGTCTGAAAGACGAATTCAAGGTCTCGCGGCTTGTAGAAGATGTCGTCGTCGGACAGAAAGATGGCTTGCGTCTGGTAGGCCGGATCGGGCCACAGTTTCTGGTTGAGGCTATTTACAGGTGATTGTCGAAATCGAACGGGGACTCCGTGGTTGGATGTATAACCTTCGGGAGGTGTCGTCTCCAAGTCGTTCCATACCACGACCACCTCGGAGAGAGAGGGGATCTTTTCCGACAACAAGCCATTAAGCGTCTCGTTTAACTCTTTCGGCCGGCGGTACGTCTGCATCGCAATGCTATCATTGGCAAAGAAAACAAAAAGAAGAATAAAGTCAGTTCTACGAAGATGAATATGAACTGTCGTCATCGCGGAGACATACGTGAATTTGTCGTCGCGCAGGCGTTGGCGCTTCAGCTGTGACGCCTTCCAGATTTTGTTCGCATCATGAAAGCCGCGGCACTTGGACAGCTTGGGAGTTGATTTGAACGAAGTGTCCCAGCTCTTGACTGTCTCTGTTATGCGCTGTACATGATTCTCGGGTGCGATTCTGAAAAAGGCGAATGCGATGCCGGCCGCCGCTGCAAAGGCAAACACGGTTATGGCTATACGTTTGAAGACCCGATACCGTATGGCGGCTGACATCCTTGATGCATCCATGGTGATGGATATCCCACTGCGCAGCCGCGGCTCATCGTTCGTCGATGGATCGAAAGCAAAACGAAAGCCGTTGTACTAGGGCGCCAAGGCGAAAGATTTTTGCGGAGGCGTGTCCGCTCCCACGAGGTGCGCTAGGAAGCAGCTAGGAAAACACATGTCGAGGAATGTGGATTCAGATGGCGGAGATATACGCGAAGCAAGCCACAGAGGGATTCCAGACAAAAGTCCATTCGGGCTGACACCTTGTCTTGTATGTCTCGTATCAAGAATATCGAGAATATCGAGAATATCGAGAATATCGAGAATATCGAGAATATCGAGAAGCCAGATGGCTGCGGATAGGAGAAGCGGCGATTGTAATTTGCGCGTGAGAGGAAGTGAGCCAGCTCCAAGACCGTGACCTCGTTCATCCACGACTCCGTTCTCGGCGGCGGCGGACATGGTGAGATTGGGGAAAGATGGGCATCTTTCTCGAGCTTCGGCTATCGCAAACCAGCAAAGGCCAACATTGCATGGCGTGAGAATGGAGAGGCCTGAGGTGATTTGAAGTCGCAAGTCGACATGGTCTGCTTAAGCAGCACAGGTAACATATTGCGAGTTGGAGAAACCACCCCCGCGTGGACCAGTCGACTCAGGAGTCAGGGATGCAGCTTTGTTTCAACCTCTTGCATGATAATAAGATACAGACAGGCATTCATCGTCTTGGTAGGTAGCCTTGGCCATTGCCCATTCGAAGTCCGACTCCCGAGGATGGCATGGCTTACAATCTATGTATGTACATACTCCGTATATACATGCATACATACATGCATACATACATGCATACATACATACATACATACATACATATGTTACATGTGTCTACCTGTATGAACATGGGATGATTGACCCATTTTCGAGTCAGTGTCACCCTTCCGAGCGCACTGCATCGGAATGCGCCTGATCGGGATGCACCGTCATGGGCCATCCTGGGGATGGGGTGTCTTTGATCATCAACATCATACATGCCATGCCATATTGGGCTATGCACAGAGTAGATCCGTGGCCAATCACGCCGCGAGTCGACCAAGCGAACCAAACACCAGACGCATGGCCCTGCATCATGTGCATTACCTACTCCGTACATGCATCATATATTTCAATGTTGCATTCAGTCAAAGGATCGCGGTCCGCGACACCGTGGCCACATGTCGACATGTCAAACGCCTCTCCAGAGTACAGGATGCTACCCTCTGCTTCAGCAACTCCTCAGCAATTTTTCAGCCACTCCTTCAGCTTGCCACTGTGCAATAGCCAAGCCCGCACGGAGGCCACAGAGATATGCCGTGTATCCTAGATCAAGCATGTTGTAACTTGTCTGCAGCATATTCGGGCGGATTACAGGATCATGTGCTCCTTTAAAGGTCCCGTCATGAGACAGGACAAACTGCACTTCGGGCTTTTCCCGACGGAGAAATCCTTGTACAGATCTGCGGATCATCCTCAAGGATTATGGTTGCACTCTCGACGTCTTGTATATCTTGATCGTCCCTCCCTTCATCGGCCTTACCAGGACTTGACATCTCGCGCGACACGAACCTCGCCACTCAATTCGTGCTTTCGCTCGTTGGGCCCAGCACATTCACGCGTGCAATCGAATCGTCCATCACAATGGTGCCCGGATTTGGCCGAACGGTCTTGATTGCGGTCATCATCGCCCTCAGTGACGCCGGCCCAGGAGCTGCAATTCCGAACCTTCTGCCAAAAGCGTCTGTTCCAGATGGCTACTATGTGCCAGCCTATTACCCGGCGCCGTATGGCGGATGGACCAAAGACTGGCAGGAGAGCTATCGCAAAGCGAGGGCGTTTGTCGATTCCATGACACTGGCGGAAAAGACCAACATTACTGCCGGCAGTGGCATATTCATGGGTGAGTTACTGCTGCTCCGAGACGCCATCATACACACGCTTGAGTATACTAACATTCGACGATAGGGTGAGTGTTGATACATTCAGCATCCAGTTCAAAACCCGACTTGGACCCCTTTGCTGACTGACTTGTGCACGCAGACACTGCAACGGCAACTCTGGCTCGGCTCTTCGCCTTGGCTTCCCACAGCTTTGTATAAACGATGGACAGGCCGGCATACGTCAAGCGGACCATGTAACGGCTTTTCCAGGCGGCATCACCACAGGTGCCACCTTTGACAAAACGCTCATGTACCAGCGAGGCGTTGCCATTGGCAAGGAAGCTCGCGGCAAAGGCGTCAACGTTTGGCTTGGTCCAACTGTCGGACCCATGGGCCGGAAGCCAAAGGGCGGTCGTGACTTTGAAGGCTTTGGCACCGATCCCTGCCTACAAGCCATCGGCGCTCGCGAGACCATCAAAGGTGTGCAGGAACAAGGCGTAATTGCTACCATCAAGCACTGGATCGGCAATGAGCAAGAAATGTATCGCATGTACAACCCTGTACAATACGGGTATAGCTCCAACATAGGTACGGTGCCATCGCGGCGTACCATGACCTCCACTCCATCAACGTCTCTAATTTAGTCACGACCAACAGATGATCGGGTCTTGCATGAGCTCTATGCGTGGCCGTTCGCCGAAGCCGTTCGAGCCGGAGTTGGAGCCGCCATGACTGCGTATAACGCTGTAGGTACCTTGACAGGGATAACTCATAAAGACTCTGCTTTGCACGCGCTCGCGCGGGAAAGAGAGAGAGAGATGGGACACTGACAAACAAAAACAAACGCATAGGTCAACGGAACGGCCTGCAGTCAGCACCCGTATCTCATCAATGGACTTCTCAAGGACGAGCTCGGCTTTCAGGGGTTTGTCATGTCCGACTGGCTTGCGCACATGTCTGGCGTGGGCTCAGCCCTTGCCGGGTTGGACATGGATATGCCCGGGGACACCCAGATACCTATAGTAACTGGCCACGCATATTGGATGTATGAGCTCAGCAGATCTGTTCTCAATGGCTCTGTCCCCATGGACAGGCTCAATGACATGGCCACTCGCGTCGTAGCCGCTTGGTATCAGATGGGACAAGACAAGGACTTCCCAGAAACAAATTTCGACACCAACACGAAGAAGGAGAAGGGCTTTCTGTACCCAGCTGCCTTCCCAGACACGCCCATCGGGGTTGTGAACCACTTCGTACCCGTTCAAGCCGATCACGATGTTATCGCGCGCCAAGTTGCCCAGGACGCCATCACTCTCCTCAAGAACACTGATCATCTGCTGCCGCTCAACGTATCAAGACCGATCAAGGTTTTCGGCACCGGAGCCAAAACCAACGCAGATGGCCCCAACGCTTGCTCCGACCGAAATTGCAACAAAGGCACCCTTGGACAAGGGTGGGGATCCGGCACCGTCGATTACATGTATCTGGACGACCCCATCACTGCCATCCAAGCACGCGCCAAAGATGTCGAGTTTTATAATTCCGACTCGTTCCCAGGTACCATCGACCCTTCCACGGACGATGACGTCGCCTTTGTCTTCATCACGTCAGATTCTGGCGAGAATCAGTACACCGTTGAGGGCAACCACGGCGACAGAGATGCATCGGGCCTGTTTGCTTGGCACAACGGTGACAAGCTGGTCCAAGACGCCGCCGCCAAGTACAAGAATGTCGTCGTCGTGGCCCATACCGTCGGACCTATGATTCTCGAACAGTGGATTACCCTCCCCTCTGTCAAATCTGTGCTCATTGCGCACTTGCCTGGCCAGGAGGCTGGAAGATCTCTCGCCGAGGTCATCTTTGGCGACGTCTCACCGAGCGGCCACTTACCCTATTCCATCACCAAGAAAGAAGACGACATGCCCAAGAGCGTCACGGAGCTGATCGACAAGGCCTACCTGACCCAAGCTCAGGATACCTACACGGAGGGTCTCTACATTGACTACCGATGGCTGCAAAAGAGCGGAATCGAGCCTCGCTTCGCCTTCGGCCACGGCCTCAGTTACACCACTTTCGCCTACTCCAACAGCTCCATCACCAAGGTGACCCAAATGACCAGGACACCACCCCCACGACCCCTCAAGGCCGGCCTCTTGTCCTACACCCAAGCCATCCCTCCCGCAAGCGAGGCAGTCGCCCCCGCAGGATTCCACAAACGCTGGCGTTACATTTACTCGTGGCTCTCGACCCGAGATGCCGACGCCGCTGCCAAGATCGCCGCCGGCCCCGACAAATACCCCTACCCAGACGGCTACTCCACCACCCAGAAGCCCGGTCCCCGTGCTGGGGGAGGCGAGGGTGGCAACCCTGCCCTCTGGGATATCGCGTACAAGCTCTCTGTCACAGTCACCAACAGCGGCAAACATTACTCTGGAAAAGCATCGGTGCAGGCCTATGTCCAATTCCCCCTAGACGCGGGCTACGAAACGCCCATTTTGCAACTTCGCGATTTTGAAAAGACAAAGGTGCTTGCTCCAGGGGAGAGCGCCATCGTGGAGCTGTACCTGACGAGAAAGGACCTTAGTGTGTGGGATGTTGAACTCCAGGACTGGGTTATTCCGGCGGTGGATGGGGCATATAATGTGTGGATTGGGAATGCGCTGGATGATTTGGTGGTTAGTTGTCATGCGTTGAGTATGGGGTGCGAGAATGTAATGAAGGGGTTTTGAAGGTTGAAGTGAAGGTTGAAGGTTGAAGGTTGAAGGTTGAAGGATGGGGAGGGGTTTGTCTTGCGGCTTGGGCGTGTCGCTTTTCCATGGCTTCTTCGAGTACCCTATATTAGATTCTTTCAGAGTGCTTTCAATGAGCATTGTTATATTACTTGAGTGCATCTTCATGCTACGACGGGTGTCTTCGCGGCAGGAGGGCTGGAAGAAATAAAAAGACGTGTTGTTCCTTTCTTGTGTTGGCCTTGTTGGCGTGTGGAACAGATACAAGTGCAAGTGGCGTCGTTTCTGGGCTTACCATGAGTTTTTTTTTATTTCTTGTAGTAAGCTATTCATTCCGATGACATTTACACACAGGAAGACTATCTTACTGATGTTAACATGCCATAGACTACTAGACTAGAGGCTGCTGTAGTCTAGCGTTCACAGGCATAAGGCTCAAATTTGACATTCAACTGAGCTTGTTTCACATTGGAAATAGAAGCAGACTTTTACAATCGATTCCAAACCACACCTTCACTGCAACGGTGCACATTCCAGAGCGTGCCTTTCTGACTGCGACAAGACGGCCCAAGTATTACCTGCTCGTCGTGACAAAACCACACAAACACTTCGAGCGCCAGATTTTATGATCTACAGCGCAGTTGAGGGAATGCCTTGACACCCCATTCCATTTTGCGCTACATATTGGATCTGACTTATGTTGGTACAGTAATGCCATCGTGTGCTGAGAAAAAGGTCGGTCTCCCGTCCTCTCTATGGTCTCGTCGTTTCTCTCTTCCTTGGAAGTTGGGGAGAATAGAGAAAATAGAGGGCAGGAGAGAGTAGAAGATAGACAAAGTAGGATTTTCCGATTTAATGAGAACAGGCACACCACGATAGCATAGAGGTCTTCCTCCCTGTCCTAGGGGTTTTCCCTTATGGGTCATATTGTAGAGGTTCTAGAACTGGGCAGGCTCAGGCCAGCCTAGCTAGTGTATTTCAAATAAATGAGAATAGGCATCGCAAAATTTCAACTCGCGAGGGCCGAGCCCTGTTTGCGATGCTTTGTGTTCATTGCATGATGCATCAGCCACGGTATTTAGATCCTTCTATCCCTAGCAACTTCGCTTCTTTCCTTCTCTCATGGTGTTAATACAACGAATACATATGTCTCTTTAAGAAATGACTCAGTTCTTCATGACTCCCCCTGCCGAGGTACCAAAGCCGTGGTACATAACTCATCGTATTCTCGCTCCTTTCCCAAGTATCATACAATTATGTCCTCAACGTCACATCTGTACATCTGCTCCCCTGCCCTGTACAATGTACAAAAGATAGCGCCGTCCCTATCCCTACCAGTGACCACCAACACGGGAAGAAAATCCAGAGTCTCCTGCCTCTCACATTCCCAATTCCTTCCGTTTCTTAAGTCTCCTCCTCAGAATAATGCGCCTCCCCGTCCGACTGCACATCCTCACGAGGAACCCCAATCTTCGCTTCTGCACCAAGCGTGATGCCCCTTGCATGGTGTTTCGCGGGCCAAAGCACAGTTGTTGACCGCACAGCGCAGGATGAGACGAAACGGCGCTCCGGGGGACGAGGTCTGCTGTTTCGGCGGCATTCGAAGACGGTACAGGAGTGAAACTTGAGAGGATATTGCTGGGACGGCGGAGCGGTGTGAGAGATGGCCGGAGGGGGGAGAGGGTGGTGAAAGCACTAGGAGGAGGTTAGCGGTCTTCTGTAGGGAGGCTTCGACGGAGAGAGGTGAAGGAAGGTTAATGTACCGAGGCGTGGACTTGAGTGAGCTGGCCAAGAGCGGGCGCGCGAAGCGCGTGAGGGACTGCATTGTGGTTTCGTGGGGGTTGCGATGATGGCAGATTGGAGGTGACGAAGTTTGATCGCGAGATTCGGATCTCGAACAAGTCGGGAAGGGAAAATGATGTAAGCCTTGTGATTGGGTAGTGACGCTGGTTGGTGGGGCGCAGATCTTGAACGTCACGGAAAGTTCTCACACAGAACTGAGAATGCAAACCACAAGCTGGTACATAACTACAACAGCAGCCACATTAAGTTTTAGATTTTTACACGCTCCGCACTCTCTAGACAAAGCAGATATGCTTACTCTGTACACGAAAAGTGAGACCAGCCCACCAAATAGCCGCCCAATGCACCAAGTATCAAATAGCCCCCTTGATCCCTCCATTATACATATATCCCTCCTCTTCCATGGTAAACGTCAGCCATATTCGTAAGTTCTGCCATAACAAGCCATAGCAAGCAATCCCTCATCCCGCTCTGGCAATTCAGTCCTCTAGAAACTCCTGAATATCAGCATCCTCATCCTGCGCCGCCCTCCGCCTCTCATCCTCCTCCAACAGGTCCCTCAGCATCTGCCTCTGGCGCACCCGCGCCTTCTGCCCCCAATCCGAGCCCGTCCCATCTGCACCCTCATTATCATTCTCATCCGCATACAACTTCTCCTTGATGCCGCGGTACTCGTTGGGCGTGAGTTCCGGATGGGGTAACTCGTCGCTGCCGTCCGCCTCACGGGCTTTCTTGTCGTCGGCCTCCATCTTCCGCAGCGCGCCCTTGGTGATGAGCTGTTGGAGGTAGGGCCGCAGGAGCATGTAGCCCCCCGCGATGACGATGACGCGGATCCATCCCTGCGTCGTCATGCTGCTAAAGCCTTCCGAGATGTTGTGCGTGGCATTGGAGCCGTATTCTGCCAGACGGGAGGTGAGCTGTGCGAAGGTGCTGAGTTGGGAGAGCTGGTCGGCGCCGAGGGGTTGTTGGGCTTGTTGATCCATTATGTGTGTGTGTGTGTGTGTGTGTGTGTCTGTGTGTATGCGAAGATGGGCGAGCCGAGTTTGCGGACAGATTAGTTCCCCCTGGTTCGGGTCGTGATGCGTATTCAATGGGATGCGTGGTGAGTCGGCGAGGTGAAGTTTGACAAGAAATTATTGAGCCGCGGTAAGTGGATCGGCAGATGCGACACAAAGCGCAAAAAAAAAAGCCAAAATTTAATATCCGTGCGAGTGTGTCGCGTGAGAAGGAAGGTTATGAACCAAGAGAAAGGAGATAAAACGTTGTTGGTGCATCGTGTATTTCAGCCACACCATCGATCCGGCACCAGCCACCGCCCCCGTGCCGGGTGGCGGCTTCATGTACGACGGACCGGGTCTCATCCCGTCTTCTTTATTGTCGATGACTCGATGGTGAGAACGTGCTCCGAGCCATTGCAGTCCCCTTTATCCCGCCTAGAAACGCGCGAGCCCTCAAGAATGATTAACTTTCTGCAAGAGATATGTAGGTATACATGTAACTATGAGTTGAGTCACAAGTTCGTCAACTCCCCGCGTCGGCAACGGCAACGCGCATGCGCTCATGTCCGGCTATTCCCGGGCGACCAGACCGTATCTGTGCATAATTGTCGCAGGGTATATAGGGGCATGTACAACACAAACCAGTGGCCAGACGGCTGCGCCCACTCTTTTGTGCCACAATAATCTCGAGATGGTAGAGCGAGGGTGTCCGGAGCTGGTTTACATAGTTGTATCATGCGCGACCATCTCCGGGGGCACAGACAATGGGGCAATTGAAGATCGCCCGTGTCTGGCCTAGCGACTCGCGAGCCTGGGATTTCGAAGAGCAAACATGCTACATACATGTATTCTCCCGGACTTCTGACAAGCTTGTTTATAATTGCCAAGACCCGTTCCGCCATAACAGGTATGCAGTACATACGTACATAATCAGTTATGTAGTGCCATGCCACTTCCCCAGAGCGGATCCTCTTCCGCTTTTCTCGGCGTTAAGACCGCACCTTTCCCTTCCATTCTGCCGTTCGGCCCAATTCCATGTTCACCTAATCAGCCAAAGTGAAGAGTGGGAAGAAGGCGACAAGAGGAAAGTGACTCCTTTTCCATCCTCAAAATAATAAGAGGGGGAATGAGAAGCGCTCTCTGTCAGCCTTCATCATGTCGGAAAAACATCACGAAAAGGTCGGAGCGGCTACCGACTCACAGGGTCCGGATTCGGGCCTAAAGGCCCTCACGCCCACGGCTAGTCGCCGTACGCAGAAAATAGCCGAGTCGGATGCTGCCCTGGCACAGGGGGAATGGATTCCTGAAGCGGGTGTACTGGTCTCTCGCCAGGGTTCTCGTCAGACCTCCCATCGGGATGCCGAGGCGTCTGGCGCAGACTCAGCTGCAGCCGCCGGCCGCGACGACGGCAACGAAGACGACGACTTCCCCGACGGCGGATTTGATGCCTGGCTCGTTGTCCTCGGGGCTTGGTGCGTCTCATTTTGTAGCTACGGCTGGATCAATAGTACGTCTCGTCTCTTAGTCATACAAAGTTACTGCCATTTTCATGTCTTGAGCTTTCCTTTTTCCAAACCCGTGACACAGGTATGCGACGAGTTCAGTGTCGTAATCTTATTCCAGGCCCAGGCGGCTTCTGACAGACCTTGCTTGGCCAGGCGTGGGAACTTTCCAAGAATATTATCAAAATGGACCGTTGAAGGAGTACACAGCGAGCCAGATTGCGTGGATTCCTTCTATGCAAATCTTTCTCATGTCCTTCTTGTCGCCATTCACCGGGCAGATCTTTGACTACTACGGACCACGGCCCCTCATGCTCGGAGGCTCATTTCTACACGTCTTTGGTCTTTTCATGGCCTCTCTCGCATCCAAGTATTATCATTTCATGCTCTCACAGGGCCTGTGCAGTGCGCTCGGTGTGTCGGCCATTTTTCTGGCCGCCATTGGAACGATCAGTGGCTGGTTCAAGAAGCGGCGCGGAACGGCGTTCGGCATCTTTGCGACGGGATCTAGTCTGGGTGGTGTTGTATTCCCCATCATGCTGAGCCATCTTATTCGGAGCGTGGGCTATGGTTGGGCTATGAGGACTGCTGCCTTCATCATACTGGCACTACTTGTCGTGGCCAACTTTGCGATTCGGTCTCGACATGTATATGGGCGCCAGCCGCGCTCGAGGGGGCTCTTGACTCGACCGTTCCATGAGAGCACTTTTCTTTTCTTGCTCGTTGGTCTGGCCTTGATACCGCTTGGTCTCTATACTCCCATTAATTTCATCCCTACTGTCGCCAAGGCAGAGGGGATGAGAGATTCTTTGGCGCATAATCTAATCTCCATCTACAATGGTGCAAGGTAAAGCCTGCAAAATCTTGACTCGCCGGCGCTGTTAATTCTCTCACTGTCGCTAACACGTCTCTCTAGTCTGGTTGGCCGTGGAGCATCTGGCTTTCTCGCTGACAGGTTCGGCCTCTTCAATATCTTCTCACTCGCCTGTTACGGTGCGGGCATCTGTATCATGGCGCTCTGGATTCCTGGTGGAGGAAACGACGCGGCCACTGTTGCTTTCTGCGTTTTGTTCGGTCTCTTTTCGGGTGCCTATGTTGCTCTCATGGCCGCACTCGTGGCCAGGATATCGCCTCTCGAGGAAGTTGGCTACAGGAACGGCATCGGTCAGTTATTCGGCTCCGTGGGCGGCCTGGTCACATCTCCTATTGCTGGAGCCATCCTGCAGGGATCGGGCGGTGCAAATGGCTTGAAGGCTTTTGCCGGAACCTTCATGCTCGCCGGCACTACGGGCATTGTGGCAGCACGGATTTCATGGACTGGATTCAAGCTTGGCGTTGTTTTCTAGCGATTTGTGTTGCACAAAAGAGTGGGCGCAGCCGTCTGACCACTGTACTGTGCTTGTAGATGCCCCTATATACCCTGCGATAATTCGGTATGAAGCTGATTTCAGTGAATTTATTATTAACAAGAGCAGATGAGCGTCAAAAGGTCCAAGTGGCGTCTCTCAATGCGCGAACGGATACGAAGGCATTTTAAGCGGAATGAAACCCATGGCATCATCTGGAATTGGGCATTCTGTGGGATTTGCGCATGAGGAGACGATCGGTAAGGCGTTTTGGGCGTTTTTTTCACATCCTGTGTGTAAATGAAGAGTCGGAAAAACTGGAATTGGTATCGTAGAGATGAAATAAACAGACAGCTAGTTGTCTAGATGGAACAATGACTGCATCGAGTCTCGACGTTACCTTCAATCGACGACGCAATGCCACACGTTCACGTGACCCACCATCACGCATCGGGCGATCGCAGACTAGTTATAGAGTCACCCTGGTCAGTCGTGGGTCGCAGACAACTGTTTGGCTGGCGGCTCATAAAAATTTCAAAGGACGTTTCTTAAAGTGACCCAGCAGGACATCTGCAACCACCATCCCTTAACGGCGCCCTCATTTCCCTCTGCCCATCGATTCGTGTCTTGTTTGTTTCATTTGATTATCAGAGCGTCTACACAAAATGTCGTCAGCTTTCAGATCCGTTGCGCCGTTTTTGCGGACCGCACGGCATGGCCTGCGCGGCGGCCGCGTGAATCCCCTCCAGTCGGCCCTCAAGCCTCAGGCCGCTGCTGGCATGCTTAACCTCTACCGATCATACGCGGTGTTTGAGCGTACAAAGCCCCACGTGAACATTGGAACCATTGGACACGTCGATCACGGCAAGGTTCGCAGGGCCTCGTCCACAGTCAGCGGGTTGAAAGATGGCTAACATTGTGTCGGTAGACCACTCTTTCGGCCGCCATTACCAAGCGACAGTCCGAGAAGGGCCTTGCCAACTTTCTCGACTATGGTTCCATCGACAAGGCCCCCGAAGAGCGAAAGCGAGGTATCACCATCGCCACTGCTCACATCGAGTACTCAACCGACAACCGCCACTACTCCCACGTTGACTGCCCTGGTCACGCCGATTACATCAAGAACATGATTACTGGTGCTGCCAACATGGATGGTGCCATTATCGTCGTGGCCGCTTCTGACGGTCAGATGCCCCAGACCCGAGAGCACTTGTTGCTTGCGCGTCAGGTCGGTGTGCAGAGAATTGTTGTCTTCGTCAACAAGGTCGACACCATTGATGATCCTGAGATGTTGGAGCTCGTCGAGATGGAGATGCGCGAACTCCTCAGCACCTACGGCTTTGAGGGCGATGACACTCCCGTCATCATGGGCTCTGCTTTGTGCGCCCTGAACAACCAGAAGCCCGAGATTGGCAACGACAAGGTCGATGAGCTCATGAAGGCCGTGGACGAATGGATCCCCACTCCCGAGCGTAGCCTGGACAAGCCTTTCCTCATGTCCGTCGAGGATGTCTTCTCCATCTCTGGTCGTGGTACCGTCGTTTCCGGTCGTGTTGAGCGTGGTATCCTGAAGCGTGAGGAGGAAATCGAAATCATCGGCAAGGGCTCTGAGGTCATCAAGGCCAAGGTCACTGACATCGAGACATTCAAGAAGTCTTGCGATCAGTCCCAAGCCGGTGATAACTCTGGCCTCCTCGTCCGTGGTATCCGTCGTGAGGATCTCCGCCGTGGCATGGTTGTCTGCAAGCCCGGTACCGTCAAGGCACACAGCCAGTTCCTTGCCTCTCTTTACGTTCTCACCAAGGAAGAAGGTGGTCGCCACACTGGTTTCCAGGAGCACTACCGCCCCCAGCTTTACCTCCGTACCTCTGACGAGTCCGTCGACCTGACCTTCCCCGAAGGCACAGAAGATGCTCATAGCAAGATGGTCATGCCTGGCGACAATGTCGAGATGGTTGTTACCTTGACTTACCCCAACGCCGTTGAAACTGGTCAGCGATTCAACATTCGTGAGGGTGGCAGGACCGTTGCCACTGGTCTCATCACTCGCATCATGAAGTAGGCTTGAACCAGGGTTTTACACGAAACGATAAACGAATCCGCGGGATGAACAGGCGTGGGGAATGGTAAAAAGAAGAAATTCGAATCAAGGACCATCAAAAGAGTAGTCTTTTTTTTAAAAGCATCCCGTGTTAGATGTCATGGAGCAATGTTGTAATGAGCTTTCTATAGCCCCCTTTGTATATTTCCATGATGGGAACTGGCAACCTCTCCACTTCTGTTCTTCCCAATGTCCGGAATCATGTACTTTAGTCGCACCTCTTTGTACAATTTTTTTTTTTTTTTCAAAAGGAGTAGGAATACACACAACTCTGGCCTCCATATATAGATGACACTTACTTACGTCAATTCAAGTTTCGTGATTTGTCTCCTCTATGTTCAAACAACCCTTATGATTTGTGAAGTGCATAGTTGTAGTTAGGTAGGTACGTGGCATGAGAGCCCGGCTCATAATGGCGTGCCGATGGTTAGCAATCAGTCTGGAATTGCGATGATCGTGTGATTCTGTCTGCCGGCCGCGCTGCAGAAACGGCCGATGGAAGCACGATGAAAATTTCATTTCGTCCAGATTGCCAGGCGATGCAAATGACTACGCTTGCGGCTTATCTGTTCACACGCAAAAAGTGGTAACTTCCTCATCGTCGCGAATTCATGTCTGTGATCACGTCTTCACGTCTTCACGTCTTCACGTCTTTCACGTCTTAAAGTCTTCTCACATCAAACGCACGCCAAGGTCCAAACAAGTTTCTTATTCGTCTATCCTCAGATGTTTCGTCAAGACGCACCATCTTCCTGAAAACCAAGCAAGCCGTAAAAAATAAACGCCGGTTCCAGGCGGCCGTTGTTGTCCCCCCTGAAATATCTTCCTTTCGGCCTGAGGGCGCATAAGCCCGACCCAAATGCCCAAATCTCAGAATCCCAGCATATCCATTTTCCCCTCACCTCCCAAGATTTGTCATTGTTGCGTTATCGTTCCTTTTGTTGTCTTTGACCACGAGAAGATGCGACAGCTCGGGAGAAAGAGCTTGGAAGGTTGAGGCGTTTTTTTCGTTGTCATGAGGATGGAAATAATTTATCGGTGCTGCCAAGAGTCAGTGAATGTAGGGAGAAGAGGGAATCAGAATGGATCGGTTGGTCGTGGGAGGGCGTAGTCGCAAGCGATTGCAAATAAATTACAATGCTTGTTGTGGAGGATTGATTTTTGTTCGGTGGACGAGAATAGCGCTTACCTTGACGAAGCCGATGTCCTTGGACTTCTCACGGAAGCACTGACGGCACAGGTTGAGGTCATACTTGCGGATAAGACCGGCGGTGTGCTTGCAGACGCGGCTGTTCCAAGCGTAAATGTTAGCAAACGTTCTGGTTTCTTGCTTGTCCAATGGCCTGTGACATATTTTCGAGCATTTCTCGAGGTCGTAGGAGATTTGACATCTCTTGAGGACACTCGCCCAAAGTGTCGAATCGTCGCTCTATTTTCTTCGCTTCGTGTTCGAGAATTCTCACGACCGAATGGAGTGCACAAATATGTCTTCAGGCCCAGGGGAGGTCGAGTTTTCGCGACTGGAAAATGGAGTTTATTCGTACCAGCTGCGAGAGCCCTTGCCGTAGCTGCGGGGGCGCGAGTTCCAGACGCTTTCGTGAGACATGATGGCGATGGTTTGTGATGACTGGAGTAGGCTCTGTCGTGGTAAGAGGGGCGCCGCCGAGGAAGGGTTGGAAGGATATTATCACGATTTCGCACAATACTCGCACCGGTGGGATTCCGTGCTCACTGGCGATTGGAGGGTTGCCAGCCCCAGTGGACTACGGTTGGACGAGTCACGTGCAAGAGGGGTCTGGAAAATTTCGTCAGCCAGGTTATCTTATCTTCACGTGAGTTGAAGTGGAACCCTGGCCCCGGCACTTTCTCCAATGGGACAGGAGAAGCAAAGGTGTCGTTGCGCCGTGGATGGCGGAAGCTAGCGTGGGGCGAAGCTGCGTCTCAATGCACTTGTCTCGTTCGGATGGGAGCTCCGTCATCTGCGTCAAGTCTGGCCTTACACTCTAGCATCACCAATTGACAGATCATTTTCCCGCTATTGTCATCATCATTGTTATTAACGCGCCTGTCAGTATCTTTACACTTCATCATATGATGGGACACCAAGAAATAGAGAACCATGTTCGATTCGATGCATTGTAACTGACTTCGTTCCCGAACAGGACTGATCTGCCCATCATGGTAATGCTCAAGAGCTTCGTGCTCGCCACTTTGACCGCCGTTGCGGCTGCCGGATCGGCTGTTATCGATCTCACCCCCGCCAACTTCGATCAAGTGGTGCTCAAGTCTGGAAAGCCCACACTTGTTGAGTTCTTCGCTCCCTGGTGCGGCCATTGCAAGACTCTTGCTCCAGTGTATGAGGAACTTGCGAGCGCCTTCGAGCATGCCAAAAGCAAGATTCAGATTGCCAAAGTCGATGCCGATGCCGAGCGAGCTCTTGGGAAGCGCTTCGGTGTCCAGGGCTTCCCTACGTTGAAATACTTTGACGGGAAATCCGACAAGCCCGAGGATTACAAATCTGGCCGTGACCTGGAGAGCCTGTCGGCCTTTATTGCTAAAAAGACGGGCGTCAAGCCCAAGAAGAAGCTGGAAATGCCCAGTGAGGTTGTCATGCTCACAGACGAAACCTTTGCGGAGACTATTGGAAGCGACAAGAACGTGCTGGTTGCATTTACTGCTCCTTGGTGCGGACGTAAGTGTCCCATCCGGGTATTACCATTTGATTAAAGGCTAACAAAATCATGTCGCGCCAAAGACTGCAAGACCCTGGCCCCTGTTTTCGAGAGCGTCGCGCTGGACTTTTCCGGTGACAAGAACGTGGTGATTGCCAAGGTTGACGCCGAAGCTGCCAATAGCAAAGCTGTCGCCAGGGATAATGGAGTTTCCTCGTATCCTACCATCAAGTGGTTCCCTGCTGGCAGCAAGGAAGGTGAAGCCTACTCCGGTGACCGCGCAGAGGAATCTTTCCTCGAGTTTGTCAATAAGAAGGCGGGCACGCACCGCGTTGTCGGAGGTGGACTGGATGCCATTGCCGGCACCATTGATGCACTGGATTCGTTGGTGACCAGGTTCACGGGCGGCGCCAAAATGGAGGACATTGCCGCTGAGGTCAAGAAGGCCGCCGGCGAGTACAGCGAGGAAGCCAAGTACCAGTACGCCAAATACTACGTCCGCGTTTTTGATAAGCTCAGCGCCAGCGACAACTACGCCGCCAAGGAGCTTGCTCGACTGGAGGGCATCTTGACCCAGGGCGGCCTTGCTCCTTCTAAGCGGGACGAGATTCACAGCAAGACCAACATCCTCCGTCGTTTCGCCCAGAGGGCCGCAGAGAAGGCCGAGGAGCTGAAGGACGAGTTATAGAATCACCAACAGGTCGATTCCTAGACGTTCATGAGCTAGTACCACTTTGGCGTGGAGCATGAGCGCCCAAAAAACTGTACATGGGGCGTTGTGTGATGTTTGAGAAGCATGCGAGTATTCGGTAGCAAAAAACTTCTGCTTATGTATCTGAACAGATTGAGCTGGCATGATTGATGTGACACGACTGAGCTGAAATGATGGGTACATGTGTTTCGATTGCGATGTTTGTCCTTTGCGAAAAGGGGAAATGAAAGCCAAACGCAACACACGAACAATTCCGTCTCCGTTCCACCACATCGAATGACTTACGGCCTGATTTCTAGTAAGCCTCCGAACTTTCTATGACTTTGATATCTCCTTGTCTTTCCCTGCCTGTAGAGCAGCCTCCAGATTCTCCAGCCTGCGAGACATATCATCCACTACGCGGATAATCAGCACACACTGCACCAGGTATTCGTCCTCTGTTCTGATCACAAAGCCCAGCAGCCTAAAGAGTGAAAAAGAAAGACAAACGAATTAAGAGAAGCACAACAAAGAAAGCATTAATAAAACTCACTCTTGGCAAATATCTCTGACGACACGCTCGCGAACTTATTGGACATGGTGTTTAAAAGATCCTCCACCGCGGCAGAGACATCCGGACTTGAACTTTCAGGGACCTATGACAACAATTTGGGCAGAATTAGACTTGGACTTTCAATTCTTATGTGTTACAGGATAGATAGACTTGAAAAGTCACAAGATGTGAGATATCTGTGGGCGGATCATGTGTATTGCAAATCTTGTGAACACTGAAAGCCCCATTTCCCCGGCAAGTTGTAGGAGAGCACAGCAGCTGCTTCAAGTTCACGACGGCATGACGGGATAACGCACACTTGGTTTGCTTGGCGAAGGGTCTGGATCACGGGAGTCCATTTTGGGAGGCCGAGGCAGGTTGGATGCGGGAAAAGAGCGAAAAATTGTAGGGTATGTGATGCGTTTGAGGGATGAGGATAATGAGGGCGTTCTGTAACTTAACTACTTGTACTGAGTTGTACTTGAGTCTTGCGCCATGTCGGAGATTAGATGAGGTTCAGACTTGGTGGGGGATTAACTATACGGGCGCAAAGCGGTTGGAGGCTTGGAGCTTGGGAGGCCATTGGATGGCGCAGACGCTTGGAGCTTGGGTGGAGCAGGTAGACTTCTAAGTTCTGACTCGGGCAGGCGCGAGGAACGTTCTTGCCTTGCGTGATGCGTCACCACCTCTCCTCAAGACTCGGCACCCGGCAGCATCTGCCGCTGTCTTCTAGTGACTTCGCGACGTCTTGGATGCGCTCACGATCGCCAACGTCGCCCAAATCCCGCCGTCCTCGTCTTCCGCCTGTCCTTCACCGGCGGCACATGACGGCGGCGCAGAATGCCCCACGTCCAGAATCCAGCCGGCCTGTTTCTCTTCATTCTCGTCTTGATCTGGCTTTTCTTCCCAGAGGGCGACTCCCGGAGCCAGTCACTCGCCCCGTCCGATGTAGCCGCCGACCGACTATCGCGATACCGACAGGCCCTCGACGTCCTGAACGCGACCACGTGGGGCGACTTTTCCCCACGTAACTCCACGTCCGACAATGGTGAAGTATCGATAGCCAAGTTCTTGAACCTGACGGGGTTCCGGGAGCGCGACGGGTTCGCTTGGGACGATCTCGAGGTGTTTCGACAAAAGGGCCTCAGGTTGAGCAGACATGCCGTGCCGCCTGTCGACGGACAAAAGCTCTGGGATGCCGCGCTCGGAGAGGCCATGTGGACGAATGCTTCGGGCACTGTTCACGGCGATTGGGTGCGTCGCCCAGGCTCCGCGACCCGAGGCTTCGACAGCTACAACTTGACGCGAAGCGTGCCGCATGTCGAATGGGTCGGACACAAGGTGGAATGGGCGAGAAACGTCACAGGCGAATCCGGCAAGATGATGCTGCGCCTGAACGGGAACAAGACGCTCCATTATTACGAGCAGTTGTCCATCGATAGGGCGCCTCTGTCGGGGGGCACCATTCGCAGCGTGCGCGCCGCAGCCACCATCGAGGACACGACGGGTTCCGGTCTTAACTGGGAGATGAAGTTGTGGGGGGTGCATTGGCCGCGGCAAGGCGTGATTCTCATGACGACCACGAGCGAGAAGTTCGAAGGCATCTTTGCGCTGCCTCACCTGTCCCCGGGCCCGGACTTCTTCCAATCGAGCCAGACGCTGCTTAACCAGTCGCTGGCGCGCGTGATTCGGCGCAAGGAGAAGCACGCCTCCGCGGACCAGCAGATGCCTTGGAACTCGGACGTCGAGAACCCTCTTTATACTGCGTATCCGTCGCCGCACTGCGAGTATATCCTCTACGCCCAGATCCACCCGCCGCTGCCGCAGAAGTACGACAGCAGCGGCCAGCCCGTGCCCCTACAAGACATGCAAAACATCATCGAGGCGATTGAAGCCGAGCTACAGTCTCCCATTGGGGCGCCCATCCTCGAGGTCCCAAAGCTTCAAATGTCGGCCGTCATATACTCGCCCGACTGCGCCTTCTTCCTCGAAACCAAGGGGAGTCCAGACTTCCCGCCCAGTGAGGGCATTCATCTGGTCGGCGCCACGAAGGAGGTCCTCACGCACCAGATTAAGACGTGGCTGCTGCTCTATGCGCTCGTGGTGTTTGGCCAAGTCGGCCTGCTGAGGGACCAGATGAAGGAATCTTTTACGCCGTCGACGATGGGACGCGTCAGCTTCGGCACCATCAGCATCATGGTCATTGTCGATGGCATGACGTTTACCGCAGCCGCCACGTGGGTTTCCTCGGCGGCCGCCACTTTTCTCCCCACGCTGGCCCTCATGTTCGCTGCCTTTCTTAGCATGACCATCGGAGGGAGCTTTCTCGCCAAGATACACGAGGTGCAGCTCCCGGAAAGCCGGTTGCGCCAGACGCAGCCGTCCTCCACGGCTCGGGCATCCAATCTCTCGATGCCATCGCCTCCTCGCCCTTCTCCTCCCCCTCCTCGAGCTCCTCCTTCTCCTCCTCCTCGTAATACGGGCTCCATCCTCCGCCCCGGTCCCATGCCCGCCTCTCCCACTCCCACTCCCACTCCCGACATCATCGTCCCCTCCGATCAAGACGTGTCTGCCGAAATCGCAGACTCCGCCTCAGCCGTACCCATGGCATCTGCGGCCGGTCCCTCCTCTGCTCCTACCCAACAGCTCACCTTCCAAGCTATCGTCGGCCGCTTCATCCTCTTATCTCTCTGCATCTCCTTTCTTGCCATCTCGTCCTCAACCTGGTACCCGCTCCCGCGATCCCTATTCCTCAACACCTGCGTCTTCATCTACCTCTCCTTCTGGGTGCCTCAAATCTACCGCAACACTCTCCGCAACTGCCGCCGCGCACTCACTTGGCCCTTTATCACGGGTCAGTCCCTCCTGCGCCTCCTCCCCATCGCCTACTTCTGGATCAAGCAGGACAATTTTCTCTACGCAAACACGGACCCGCGCGCGTTCATGGCCCTGACCGCATGGCTGTGGCTGCAAGTCGTGGTTCTTGCCGCGCAGCACATTATCAGTCCGCGTCTGGGTATTCCTCTCGCCTGGACGCCCGACGCTTGGGACTACCATCCCGTCTTGCGGGAGGATAACATCGAAGCAGGCGGTCTGCCCATTGGTCTTGTGGGGGTCGCCGAGGAGCGCACCGCCACGATGGACAGAAATGGCAGCAGCAATAGCACTAGCCCGTCCGAAAAGGATGGTGGTATGAGTGCTCTACGGAGTATTGACTGTGCTATATGCCGGGAAGTTCTTCAAGTGCCCGTCGTAAGGGCTGGGCAGCAACAGGCGTCTAATGCGTCACCACGTTCTTCAGCTTCTCATTCTCCTTCTTCAGCTATTACGGGGGTGTTTGCTCGGCGGATGTACATGGTTACGCCGTGTAGGCATATTTTTCATACTGCCTGTTTGGAGAGCTGGTTGCGGTTTCGGCTGCAGTGTCCGATTTGTAGGGATGAGTTGCCGCCTGTGTGAGGTAGTTGTATGATGATTTTGTTGTACTTGAACATCCTTGCTTACGTTTCCGTACCTGTATTTTTCTCATGATGTTCATGTGTGTTTTTATGTATGTATAGTATTACTACTCGGACAGCAAAAAGTTACTCACCAGACAGCATCCTCCACATTTGTTACGCTTGTTTTATACTTTGACTTTTTCTTATCTGCGCATCTGGTTAGAATTCGAAGCTATATAATAGTTTGGACCACAAATAATATGTGATGATGGGATATGAGGCGCTGTTGCGCTGCTTGGCGAGACCATAGTGAAATGTGCGATGTGCGAACGCATCCCCCTGTGCCGCCCGGAGGTAGCGCGGCAATTAATGCCGCGGCCATGCGGTGGCGTCGACCCGAAAAAATCAAAACGCGTCATGCAACGCAGCATCAACAGAATTTACGCACATCACCACACCCTACGCACCAAAAACTCAACAACAACACGGCATCAGCAGAGCAGTCACGCCACAGCAATACCTACGGGTCACACAGAATCAGCTTCCGCTTCTTCTCGCCCTCAAGCGACGGCCACTCATTCACTCACGCTCGTCCTTCGAACCAACCTAGAGACTACCCAGAACACACCATCAAAGCACCTACAAGGCGACCAGCGGCTCGCAGCCGACCACCAACACAGCCATGTCGCAAGACCAGTCCGGCGCGGCACCCCTCCCACCGCAAAGAAGTCATGTCCTTCGCAACCTAGCTTTTGCAGGAGCCGTCATCGCACCTCTCGCCATGCTATTACCCCCCCGAAAACTCGACTTCCGATTCTTTATCCTCGCGGGCACCTTCTCCCTCTCCACCAGCCACCTCGCTCAGGAATACACAGGCCACTCCCTCTATGCACGCTTTGGGAACCGCGTCGGATCCGCCTTTGACAACACCCTCCCCGAGGGCGCCCAACGAACAAGGCAGTTGCTAAAGGAGCAGAAGGAGCGAGAACATGCCGAGAAGGCTAAGAAATCGAGTCTGCTGAACGATATCTGGATGGGAGGTGAGCCCGATGACTGGAAAGAGAGGCGGGATGCGGAGCATCTGAAGAGTCTGGAGGAGGGGAAAGGGTTGAGTGGTATTATCATGGAACAGATTGCGGATGTGTGGTCTGGGAATTTTGCAAAGAAGGATCCGGAAGGTAAGAAGGATGGGGAAGCGCCATCGCCGTTGGAAGGGAGGGAGAGGAAATGAGATGAGAGGAGGGGGAAAAGAGGGCGCCGTGTGGATGAAGCAACCAGCAAACCAGCCAACCGAATTGTTCAAGTGAAGCATTTTTCATTCCATTCATCTGTACCACAAACTCGATTGTATTTTTTACTCGTGTCAATAGACTGTGTTTGCCGTCGCCCTGTCCGTCGCCGTCACCACAAGCTGGACAACACTGCATACTCAATCATTCGCCAACGATAAAGGACGGGTACGGGATGACTGAAGCTATGTCTCTCCTTCGGACTCACCACGCAAAATTTTCTACACGGAAAACTCATTCCAGACAAACGGATTCTTCCGTCGATTCCTTACTTCTCTCAGAGAATTTCAAACTTTCAACACAGGCCCGCGACTGATCTAATGCGGCTTTACGGACTAAAGGCTAAAGAAGAGGCCCTGGCACTTATCTACATCTCCGTGCACAATAACGTTCCACTTCTTGATGGTTAAGGTCTGCCCCGTGACCGATTTCATCACATCGCCTTTGAGACATTTCCTCATGATGTGCCAAGCGCCGTCGGCGATGTTCATTCAGGAAGCTAGTGCTTTTTTATCGCGACTCTGACAACAGGGAAACAGGGCATTGTTAGTGCTGCCCTTGTTTCATGGGTAGTTGGTGCATAATGAAGGTGAAAGAGACATAAATTTGGTATCGTTTTGGGGGGCGATCCGACCGGCGAGGAAGAAGAATAGAGAGGACTGAAGTACAAGGTCTCGGAAGAGAGAGCGAAAAAAAAAAAAAAGACCAAACAAGCACAGAGAGAGCTGAGAAACGCAGAAGAAGAAGTGCACAGTGCTGAACAGCGTTCGAAAAAATACTTACATCATTGCACCACCAAATCGAGGCATCATACGAACAGCTTCCCCGCCCACACAATCCTAGGTCCAGCCTGTTGTATTGGTCTCGCGCTTGGTCTCGTTCATGTCGAGGGTCTTCGTCTTCTTTGGCTGTAATATGCAAGGTGGCGCATCCAGTGTTGGAGAGGTCGCTCAGCGTGGCAGCATGTGTCCCTGAGATGCATTGATACAGTTGACTGAACCATCTGCATCAGCTTTCCGAGATGTTTCCTGTCCTTCTTGTAAAGATTACTTGCTGTTTTCTAGGTTGTCGTATGAGCATTGAAGTCCTCTTATCTGCCCAGAGGCAAGAGATTACCAAGGAACGGCAAACTTTCCGGGGCCAACACCCCATCACACCTATCAGCGCTAGGTTCGAAAGCCTACAGAGCAGATATGGAGGCCTTTCAATGCTCATGCGACAACGTATAAAACAGCGAGTGATCTTTACGAGAAGGACATGTATCTCGGAAAGCTGATGCAAATAGTACAGTCAACTGTATCAATGCATCTCAAGAAACACATGTCACAGCCGGAGACGACGCTCTACATGAACGAGACCAAGCGTGAGACCAATACATCAAAGCACTCCAACCAACGCGCAACGCAGAAACAACTGGGAGCTACGGCTGGCAAAGTACGACGAAGCAGCGTCGCATGCCGATCAGGCACGTGGTAATGTATGTAGGTTTTAGCACTCCTTGCATCGAGCTGCAGGGAAATTGCACGAGCTTTGTATGTCGAATGAGAGAGAGAGACTGGATACCGAGATATCCAACGACACATTCGAATGATTCGAAAGTTTTCATGGCCTCAGTTATGTCTCGTTCGAGATGCATTCGTGAAAAGAGGTCAATTTATCAAGGACGCAGATTGATCATTTGGCTGGAAAAATTAATGGTATTGTTGCCTCGGCGCCGAAAGCACTTTGATGCGAAATGCGCTGTCTTCTGACTTATTGAGTGAAATGAGAGGGCGATATAGTTCTGCGCACGCCGCCAAATCCGTCAATGCAACGCGCCGACTCGCTTTTTATGCCAAACCTGCTCTACCCTGTCGGCTCGGAGAGGAGCTTCTCGCGAGCCATGCGACGAAAGATATACGGAGCGGAAGGGCTGATGCCGTGTGTACGTAGATATGTATAAAGTCTTCAATGACACCTCAGACCTGACGACACTGAATAACTTACCTAGAGGCGGAGCCATCACGTCATCCTGCTTCACGTTTACCGTACTACATAGTGGTACTTACTGCGGAAAATTTAGAGTGTGCAGTACGTATATGCAAGTCGGCGGAGAGAAGGCTGAGCCGTCTGCACCGGTTTACTATTTTTAGCAAAGTTGGAAGCAGAGCAGCGGACAAACCGAATGCATGGCAGCTGGGGTAGCTTCAAAAGCGTTTCAGGCAGAGACGGATCAGTCACTCAGGTAAATTTTAATGGACCCGGGATATGTAACAACGCTTGATGGCATAGAGTGAAGGGAAGAGAGGCGAATGCAACAAGTGTCAAGGAGAGAGGAGGCAGACGAAGGGCTTGCGTTGGTGGATTAATTGAACGGAAGAAGGGAGCCAACCGGATGTGTGGCTGAACTTTGAAGCACAGTCGGGCTTTTGTGACGTCGCCGGTCGGTTGGCAACTGTTGGCAACTGTTGGCAATTGGGCAGAGCAGACGAGTCACGACACGTCATTGGCCCCATTGGCCCCAGCCTCAGCCACTATTCACCCAAAGTTCGAACACAGCCCACGCCTTCACCGTTCGAAAGCAGCCTCCACTCCTTGGAAGTTTGACCGTTCGAAAGCGGCGGCTGTGCCTGACGCTACGCCATGCTTCTTTGACTTTGGACCCTTTGCCCCAGCTCCCTCTTTACTTCAACATCAAACGCTTGATTCTTTTCAACCGCGCTCTACTGTCATCCGGCCTCCATCCATCGCATACGAGAGACTACACTTCCTCGCCTCTCGCCTCTTGCCTGCGGCTTGCCTATTATGGCGCCCAGCAATCTCTACTACGGCGGTACCGATCCCCCGGGCTTCGATGCCAACGCCCCTGTTCAGCCCTCCGCGACTCCATATCCGTACGGCGGCAATTATTCGACACCAGATCAGCATCTCGACCGGCAACCGTCGTATGGCGCAGGCAGCAGCAGTAGCAATAGTAGCAAGAACCATTTACAACATTCTCATGCCGGGAGCTCATCACCCTTCGCCTCTGTATTCGACGACACCTACGCGACGAGCCACGCCAACAATCTACAAAACCGAGGAGGTCAAGCAGACACGAGCTATTCTGGCGCAGGGCCTCGCGAGCACGATATACCGTTGCGCGATCGAACGGCCAAGAACGGCGACGTGACGGATCACATCTACGATGCATCGGAGTTGGGGACGGCGGGACAAACGCAACCGAGAAAGAAGAAGAAGAAGAAGGGCATTCGAGTCGGAGAATTGGGTATGCTTGGTGCAGACAAGACGAGGATTCCATGGGTCTGCTACGTCCTTTCCGTCGTACAGATTGGCGTGTTTGTAGGGGAAATCATAAAAAATGGTGAGACAGCCCAGGCCTCCCTTGAACACCAGCAACTTAGCATCTCCATGCGACTGACACACCCCTCCAGGACTGTTGACCGGCTCCCCCATCATGATCAAGCCTCAGTTCAACCCAATGATTGGGCCCTCGACGCAGGTTCTCATCAACATGGGTGCTCGATACGTTCCCTGCATGCACAACGTCAAAGAAATCCAGGGCTCAACCATACCCGTCTTATTTCTGTGCCCAAACGCCACACAAAACGACCAATTCTGCCCACTGTCTGAAGTATGTGGCTTCGGCGGCGTTCCCGATCCGACATTCAACGACGTCGGCCAGAACCCGCAGCCGAACCAGTGGTTCCGCTTCATCCTGCCCATGTTCATGCATGCCGGACTCATCCACATCGGCTTCAACCTTCTGCTTCAGTTGACCCTCGCCAAAGAGATGGAGCAGGTCATTGGCTCAGTACGATTCTTTCTCGTCTACATCAGCGCGGGCATCTTTGGATTTGTCATGGGTAGCAACTACGCCGCTCCCGGCATCGCGTCCACCGGCGCCTCAGGCTCTCTATTTGGCGTCATTGCCTTGACGCTGCTGGACCTGCTGTACTCGTGGGGGGAGCGTCGCAACCCCACCAAGGATCTCATGTTCATACTCCTGGACATGATCATATCCTTTGTGCTAGGCCTGCTGCCGGGCCTGGACAATTTCTCTCACATTGGCGGCTTCCTGATGGGGCTGGCACTGGGAGTGTGTATCCTGCACTCGCCTAATGCCTTGCGAAGGAAAATTGGTAGTGGCGATGTCCCTTCCTATGCAGCTGTTAGCTCATCTGATGAGGGGACTGTGCCGGGTTTTCTGCAAAGCCCTATTGAATTCTTCAAGGGCCGCAAGCCGCTGTGGTGGGCTTGGTGGATTGTACGAGCTGCGTTCTTGATAACTGTTATTACTGTGTTCATTCTGCTGTTGAATAATTTTTATAACGGGGGGCACACGTGCAGCTGGTGCAAGTATTTGAGCTGCTTGGTACGTACTCGTCCTTCTCCTTCCCCCTCCCTGTCCGCTTTCCTGTCTGTCTGTCTGTCTGTCTGTCTGTCTGCCTACATACCCCTCTCTGTCCAAAACCCGAGGTCCGCATGCTAACATGATTTTCTCACCTTTCAGCCCGTCAGTAATTGGTGTGACATTGGGACGATCCAGAATTCGTCTTGAAAGTATGGTGCATGGAGAGCTGAAAGCATTAGTTTGATGGTCTGAGAATACGACAGACGAGATTTTACTACCACACAGCGACGGCGTTGGGTCATGTATCATGTATATAGGCTGACAAAATGGGACTACTACCGTTCATGGGTCATGACGAGCTTTTCGGCCTCGCGCTACTGAACTGCTGGATAGCGTCGTGCCCTGGTTTCGATGCAACGAATAATAGTCTTGTCCAATTCCCATAGACGAACAAGTGAACACGTTCACGAATCACACACCATCGGGGCAAGTTCCGAAGTCCCGACAGGTTGCCCAGGAGTCGCCAGGACGTCCCATCCCCCTCCCAGTGATGTTGTCCCGGACTGTAGTTGCGAACACTGTGAATCAGGAAGAACGAGTCAAGGAAAGTTGTATACATCATAGCTCATTAAGTAAGCGTATGAACGCGCCATGACTCTTTCAAGTGAGCACATCACATGCCGCAAGATGTGCGCTCCGACCCCTCGTCCACTCTCTTGCTCATGGACAAAATCGCCCGGTGATCGAGAATTCGAAGTCGAAGTCGAAGAAGAAGAAGTCAAAGAAGTCGAAGAAGTCGAAGTCGAAGAAGAAGTCGAAGAAGTCGAAGAAGTCGAAGAAGAAGAAAAGTGGTTGGCACAGCTGCATAGAAGAAGGTAGGATTTTAAGATGGAAGAAAACGAATTCAGCGGCGCAGCGCATGAGTCCGCCAACTTGTGACGGTGATTGCAATTGCCAATGATGTAAACCCCGTTTGCACGCTTAGATGAACCCTTGCAAGCTGCACGTGCATGTTTCGGCGAAACAAGTCTGGAGTCTGGACTTGCGCGCGGCTAAGTTGCCTCATGTGTGGACCCAGGCTTTCCGATATTATGTAGTCTCGATGAGGGCCTATGTAGTCACGTTCTGGACACCATCATCAGTCAAACAACGACTCGTCAACGGAGTATGTACATACACATATGCATGTAGCTGATTTTCAAGGAGGGGGGGGGGGGAGATTGGATGTGTCAAGACTCAAGACTCAAGACTCAAGACTTAACCCTATTTTTTATCCGCGCCAATTGGCCAGGAGAACACTCAACCGAAACATGTATGTACATACGTATCACCTTCATGCCAAAATCGCCAAGACAACCTCGTCATCGGCATTTAGTGTCTTTGTTCCCTTGATCGGAGGGGGTTGGCATTGTTTGATCACGGTCGTGATGGTTTCATCCGATGGAAGTGTTCAAGGGTCTCGTGGACTAACTTAAATGATCCTCCACTAGCATTAAGGTGGCGTTCTTTATGGATCATGGATCATGGATCATGGACCATGGTTGATGGGAGACCCTTTCGAGTGCTGGCAGCCTAGAAAGCGCGGCTCAGATTGCAGCTAAGCTGTCCAGAGTCCTTGACAACAGTCCAGTCCATCACAGTTACAAGGAGCCGTGCGTGGACTCTTGTAAATGTATTCTTGCTTCGTCGAATACAATGAGTGGACTACGGAGTATGAATCCTGGATGAAACTTCATCTCCAACTGGCGAGGCCTAGACCAAAAATTCGGCGTTCCCAGAAGCTTGCTCCGTATGTATGTACATAGTCAAAACAGGCTCTTGCCATGAACAATTGGTCCAGTCCTCCCATCTAGACTAGGTTACCGACTTGGCCCAGCACGACTGATCCATTTTCGCTTGACAAGAGCAAGATGCTGCACGGCATATCCATGCACGGCAATTTGCCTTCTCCCCCCGTGATAAATCGGACTCGAGGTCATCACCCACAGTTCTCTCTAGACTCTTCAGCAACAATCCACTGTTGCGGAACCTCGAGGTATAAATTCAGAGGCGGCTACGGAGTATGTACATACATAGTGCCAAAAAGGGCCTCGGTAAGTTACATTAGACTACATAGCGTCTTGAGGGGAAAAAAGAAAGAAAGAGGGCACAGTGGCGGCCGAAGGGCCGGGAGTCGGGACCCGTCGCGAACTCGCGATTAAGATGTTAAGAGTGGGTCGAAGCCAATTTGCCTGTTTTGCACCCATCTACAGAGTAACTATGTACATAACTATTCCGTGCTCCGTATTCCCGCAGCCGATGACCCATGCCTCGGCCTGTATCAATGTCCAGTCTCTTTTCACCTTCCCGTGTTTTGTACTCTGTACTCCGTAGTTACTCCGTACATACATGTACATACATGTACATGCTTGTGTACCCTTTTTCTCAACCTGCCCTTGGAAGTTGGACAAGAGCCCCGTCCATGAGTGCGGTGCATGAGTGCGGTGCATGAGTGCGGTGTGAATGTCTCGGCGCGGAAATGGGGCACGGGGGATGCGGGCAACCTAGGTACGTACATACATGGATACATAGCACATGGACAATGTTGGTTTTGTGCAAGTCGTCATGTCGCAAAGAATAACGTACACTTTGACCGCCATTCATTTTAACTCGTGGCCAGCCGAAGTGGGTATGCATGGTATTCAAGAACGTACTCAACTAAATTTGACCTACAATAAAAAGTCAAAGACCAAGAAGAAAAGAAAAGAAAAGACAAGAAAAGAAAAGAAAAGAGAAACACCACAAGACAAAAAACCCTGGCTAAAACAGTAGAGGTGAGTACTTTTAAAGAGATCCTCGGGTAATACATACTCCGTATGTAGGTATATGAAAGTAAAGAAAACTCCGTCATGTGTCTTCATAGTCATAATGCGTCATAGGCCGCATCTCCGTCGAGATCCGACGACTCATCCATGGCAACGTAATCTAAATCAACGCCCTGAACCCAAATATGCATTGTTAAATCCGCCGCTCTCAACATCTCGGCGGCATCCAGGCCTGGCCGATGAAACGACTTGAGGGCGTCCTCTTCGTAGACGACGCCAATGCTGCCGTCCTTTCGATAATCTGTATGAAATCGTTGTCGCGTGAAGCGCTTGATTGTGAGTCCAAGCGCAGTACCGTTTCCGTTTGTGGAGGCAACTTTGGGTAGATGAATGGTGGTATTAATGTGGGGGCGAGACGCAAGGGTTTGCAAGGGAGCAAGGATAGCATGCTCGTTGACGCCGGACCACGATGTTCCCGAGTCGTGGTCCAGGGTAATGTCGACGTGCTGGAGACTGGAGAGAATGCTCAGGTTGCGCCAGAGGCGGGCCCAGGCGATTGGTGGGGAGGAAACGGCTGGCGACGAGGGCGCTGCTCGGGTTGGTGAAGACTTCTTCGCTGCAATGGCTTGGAATATCGGCGGAGGAAGACGTAATGAGATATTGAGACGTTTGGCATAGAGGAAAGCCCGCGTCAGGGGGCTGTCGGGACTGCTGCTAGAGCGAGAATGCTTATCCCTCCTGTTGAAGAGCAACAGGTCGAGAGTCGCAAGATCATTGACGTGTATTACGGATGTGTCAGCCACGAGGCATGCTACGTCTTCGTGTCTGGCGGCGGTCACGAGTTTAGCATTGGGCCCTTGATCTGAGAGACAGACAGACGGACAAACTCGGGAAGGTGTAGTGTTTACATTCTCCGACAGGAAGCCATCAAGGCAATCGCCGTGTCGTGCGGCGTTGTGGTGTGGGGCGTATCATGATGCAAGCGCTTGGCGACTTCTTCACATCTCCAGTGCTCGCCCCAAGGCGACGCCAGGCGACGTGCCCAGACGGCAGTAGACGGATCGCCAAGTGACCGGCGGTCGAAGCAGTAGTAATCACTGCTGGGCGTTGGCGTGATACAGGTTGCGGCACAGATGGTGTTGTTGTGACGGTAGAGGTGTACTTGCGCCGGAGCAATGTAAGTGTAGATCTGCCGGCCAAGTTCCGCCGGAAGTTGCACCAACGGGCTTTGTCGTTGGCGGTCAACATGGACTTCCGCAGACATGATCGACGCGAAGTCGGGGGGAGGGAGGCTAAGGTAGGACTCAGAAGGAGGCACTACCGGACGAACAAGGACGAGCAACAAAGAAGAACAAGCACTACGCGGTAAAAACAAACAAGTCCATTAATTGGCATGGAGGAAGAGGGAAAAGGGCGTGGTAATATATTTAGCAGCGCCAGCGACGGAATCGAGAAAGTGCAAGCCAGCCATTTGGTGTTATTACTATGTCCTGGCCGTGCATCAAACAACAGCAACAAAGTTTGCGAAGAATCGCGGGACGACGAGTTCGGTCTCTGCATCATCTGCATCCTGCGTTGCAACATGGGGCAGCGATTGCCAGCTTGTGACTGGTCGTTTCACGGGTCCGTCGAGTTGTCGGAAGAGCATCTGAACCCTTGTGTCAAGGGTGGCTGCATTGCGAAATCTATCGGGCATCATCACCATGCAGAGGCGTCCCATGTGGGGGACGCCAGGGATACGCTAGGGAGGCTCCAGGAACCCCTGGACGGCATCATTCATCATTGGCTGCAAGCAATTCCGACAGACAATGTGCTTCCTGTTTGGTAGTGCTTCATTGCCTTTCTTTCCTTTTTCTTGCGTCTCGTGCTGCATGCTTTGCTGCATGCTTTGCTGCATGCTGTGATGCGAGGCTGAAAATTGCGGAAGACCTATCACGGCTTATGATGGCTCTGGATCCTGATGCGCAAACGACAGGAATATACTCCATATGGCGGTGACATCCAGCGGTGACAGTTGACGGTCTCATTTCGAGGCACCAGCAAAGCATAGTGTGTTACTATGTACATAGGTATGTAGTCAGGACTCACTGATCAGGCCATCAAAGCAGTGCTGCTCGACAATCTTCGGACGTTGGACATTGTGCGACCTACATCGGCATCGAACATCGCACACGACCGCGTGGGAAACATTGCTGGCTTGTTCCTGCGGATGCTGTATGACACGCCACTTCCGACTGATCATGTGTACTTTACTACTTCCGCAGCGGATGAAGGAGAACACGAAGCCCATGAAACCTAAGAAGCCGTCGATTGTCGTGTTCAGTTTAGCCAGTTATTCACAGCAAGTTGAAACGTGTGAGGTATGTACATAGATTATACCTACACATGTACCCACATAGGTACCTACACACATTAGGTAGGCACATACGGAGTATGTACAACTATGTACCTGTTATGCCTGATGTGCAATGTACAAGTGGGGCATCGAAGAATGTCGGCATTCCTTGTTAGGTTGTTGTTGTTGTTGTTGTTGTTGTTGTTGTCGGTGTTAAGTATTTTACGCTCCTGCGTCCCAATTTTGGGCATACTAGGGCGTGCAGGGCTAATCCCGGGTTCTCTAAATACAAGCCAGTTTTCCCCAAAGAATATCCTACATCTCAGTCGCCAACGGCAGTTGTTTTCGGTGTGGTTTCAGGCGTCAGCGCCTTCCACCACGTGTGCTCGCGTGGGCACAAGTTTTGTCGTTAAAAGCGGAATTTTGCCAGAGGCACGGCTCCGCTACCAGAAATTCAGGAAGGTCTAGGTGACCAAGATGAGAACGGCGTGCTGAACTCTCCGAAAGCACGCCGGTTTGATGGTGTCGTGGCTGGGAGGGGGGATGATGCCGCGGTCGTTGTCGATGTTGCTTGAATTTCATTTACGACCTCGAGCCAGCGGGATGGTAGATGAACAGGCGCCGTCAACGGCGCCCGGCGTCGGCGTCGACATCGAATGAAGTGGTGGTGCTGAGTGCGGCATTTTCGAGTTTCCCATTCGGGGGTGGACTGCTGTTAGGGCTACAGCAGGTTATACAGCCAAATCATAACAGAAGTGGGCGGACATGGTTCGTGCACCGTTGCCGAGAAAATGTGTAAAGGAGAGAGAGTCGTGGTGTACTCTTGTTGTTGTTGAGTATTTTACGCCCCTGCGTCCCAGTTTTGGGCATAATAGGGCGTGCAGGGCTAATCCCGGGTTCTTCTAAATACAAGCCAGTTTTCCCCA